>CAXBTE010000283.1:0-41719 GCA_963978545.1 Linyphia triangularis
AGGGATAGCATTGAAGGAGTATCTACAAAAATCAAAAGAATGCCAACAGCACGCAACAGCAGCAAAAGAATGGTCACCCTCCCAAGTACTGACCGCGCCCGATGATGCTTGACTTGGGTGATCGAACGAGAGCAGGTTTGTTCATCATGGTATGGCCGTTGACACAAGTAAAGTACACGAGATTGATGACCTCTCACTATAATGAAAGGTCACCCTCCCAAGTACTGACCGCGCCCGATGATGCTTGACTTCGGTGATCGTGGTGGCGTCCTCTATGATTTGGAAACTATATCATAAGATATAATGGTTTTCTTACACAGATAGATTTTGGAAAGGTGGTATTGATGGGGTTATTAATTTTGGAGGTGTGATATCGATGGGGAATTGGGGGTCCAGGATATATAAATATATTTAGATATGTGAATAAACAGGGAAAAAGGTACATTAAATTGTTTTATGTAAGGATGGGGGGAAGGGGTTGCAACCCTGTCCCTGACAATTGGAGTTTATGCAGCTAGTATTATAAAGGAATTGGAGAGTGAAGTCCAAATAAATCCCTAAAAATATTGAGAGGAAGGAATAGTTGCATATCCTCTAAATACTTAAAATAGATGCATAGGAATAGGGTATTTAAATTGATCCAAACATTTTTTAGAACAAGCAAGTAGGTACTCATGAAAAACTAAAACATTCAAAAAGATTATGAAAATAATGTAATAGCCTGTTCATGATTGAAGTCCTCCTCAACTATAAAATGATATTGTGCAGGGAGTTATTTAAAAAAAAAAAAAAAAAAAAGGCAGTATGTCAAGGGAAGATACACTTTTTGGCCCTGAAAAGGACCATTGTTTGGGTCCACAGACGATTGACAAAAACAATTGGAATAATACACATATGGAAACAACAATGTACAATGACATAACTGTGTGTGTCACAACAATGTAAACGAAGAAACACAGTAATGTAGTGTTTGTCTAAGCGAGTTACAGGGATAGCATTGAAGGAGTATCTACAAAAATCAAAAGAATGCCAACAGCACGCAACAGCAGCAAAAGAATGGTCACCCTCCCAAGTACTGACCGCGCCCGATGATGCTTGACTTGGGTGATCGAACGAGAGCAGGTTTGTTCATCATGGTATGGCCGTTGACACAAGTAAAGTACACGAGATTGATGACCTCTCACTATAATGAAAGGTCACCCTCCCAAGTACTGACCGCGCCCGATGATGCTTGACTTCGGTGATCGTGGTGGCGTCCTCTATGATTTGGAAACTATATCATAAGATATAATGGTTTTCTTACACAGATAGATTTTGGAAAGGTGGTATTGATGGGGTTATTAATTTTGGAGGTGTGATATCGATGGGGAATTGGGGGTCCAGGATATATAAATATATTTAGATATGTGAATAAACAGGGAAAAAGGTACATTAAATTGTTTTATGTAAGGATGGGGGGAAGGGGTTGCAACCCTGTCCCTGACAATTGGAGTTTATGCAGCTAGTATTATAAAGGAATTGGAGAGTGAAGTCCAAATAAATCCCTAAAAATATTGAGAGGAAGGAATAGTTGCATATCCTCTAAATACTTAAAATAGATGCATAGGAATAGGGTATTTAAATTGATCCAAACATTTTTTAGAACAAGCAAGTAGGTACTCATGAAAAACTAAAACATTCAAAAAGATTATGAAAATAATGTAATAGCCTGTTCATGATTGAAGTCCTCCTCAACTATAAAATGATATTGTGCAGGGAGTTATTTAAAAAAAAAAAAAAAAAAAAGGCAGTATGTCAAGGGAAGATACACTTTTTGGCCCTGAAAAGGACCATTGTTTGGGTCCACAGACGATTGACAAAAACAATTGGAATAATACACATATGGAAACAACAATGTACAATGACATAACTGTGTGTGTCACAACAATGTAAACGAAGAAACACAGTAATGTAGTGTTTGTCTAAGCGAGTTACAGGGATAGCATTGAAGGAGTATCTACAAAAATCAAAAGAATGCCAACAGCACGCAACAGCAGCAAAAGAATGGTCACCCTCCCAAGTACTGACCGCGCCCGATGATGCTTGACTTGGGTGATCGAACGAGAGCAGGTTTGTTCATCATGGTATGGCCGTTGACACAAGTAAAGTACACGAGATTGATGACCTCTCACTATAATGAAAGGTCACCCTCCCAAGTACTGACCGCGCCCGATGATGCTTGACTTCGGTGATCGTGGTGGCGTCCTCTATGATTTGGAAACTATATCATAAGATATAATGGTTTTCTTACACAGATAGATTTTGGAAAGGTGGTATTGATGGGGTTATTAATTTTGGAGGTGTGATATCGATGGGGAATTGGGGGTCCAGGATATATAAATATATTTAGATATGTGAATAAACAGGGAAAAAGGTACATTAAATTGTTTTATGTAAGGATGGGGGGAAGGGGTTGCAACCCTGTCCCTGACAATTGGAGTTTATGCAGCTAGTATTATAAAGGAATTGGAGAGTGAAGTCCAAATAAATCCCTAAAAATATTGAGAGGAAGGAATAGTTGCATATCCTCTAAATACTTAAAATAGATGCATAGGAATAGGGTATTTAAATTGATCCAAACATTTTTTAGAACAAGCAAGTAGGTACTCATGAAAAACTAAAACATTCAAAAAGATTATGAAAATAATGTAATAGCCTGTTCATGATTGAAGTCCTCCTCAACTATAAAATGATATTGTGCAGGGAGTTATTTAAAAAAAAAAAAAAAAAAAAGGCAGTATGTCAAGGGAAGATACACTTTTTGGCCCTGAAAAGGACCATTGTTTGGGTCCACAGACGATTGACAAAAACAATTGGAATAATACACATATGGAAACAACAATGTACAATGACATAACTGTGTGTGTCACAACAATGTAAACGAAGAAACACAGTAATGTAGTGTTTGTCTAAGCGAGTTACAGGGATAGCATTGAAGGAGTATCTACAAAAATCAAAAGAATGCCAACAGCACGCAACAGCAGCAAAAGAATGGTCACCCTCCCAAGTACTGACCGCGCCCGATGATGCTTGACTTGGGTGATCGAACGAGAGCAGGTTTGTTCATCATGGTATGGCCGTTGACACAAGTAAAGTACACGAGATTGATGACCTCTCACTATAATGAAAGGTCACCCTCCCAAGTACTGACCGCGCCCGATGATGCTTGACTTCGGTGATCGTGGTGGCGTCCTCTATGATTTGGAAACTATATCATAAGATATAATGGTTTTCTTACACAGATAGATTTTGGAAAGGTGGTATTGATGGGGTTATTAATTTTGGAGGTGTGATATCGATGGGGAATTGGGGGTCCAGGATATATAAATATATTTAGATATGTGAATAAACAGGGAAAAAGGTACATTAAATTGTTTTATGTAAGGATGGGGGGAAGGGGTTGCAACCCTGTCCCTGACAATTGGAGTTTATGCAGCTAGTATTATAAAGGAATTGGAGAGTGAAGTCCAAATAAATCCCTAAAAATATTGAGAGGAAGGAATAGTTGCATATCCTCTAAATACTTAAAATAGATGCATAGGAATAGGGTATTTAAATTGATCCAAACATTTTTTAGAACAAGCAAGTAGGTACTCATGAAAAACTAAAACATTCAAAAAGATTATGAAAATAATGTAATAGCCTGTTCATGATTGAAGTCCTCCTCAACTATAAAATGATATTGTGCAGGGAGTTATTTAAAAAAAAAAAAAAAAAAAAGGCAGTATGTCAAGGGAAGATACACTTTTTGGCCCTGAAAAGGACCATTGTTTGGGTCCACAGACGATTGACAAAAACAATTGGAATAATACACATATGGAAACAACAATGTACAATGACATAACTGTGTGTGTCACAACAATGTAAACGAAGAAACACAGTAATGTAGTGTTTGTCTAAGCGAGTTACAGGGATAGCATTGAAGGAGTATCTACAAAAATCAAAAGAATGCCAACAGCACGCAACAGCAGCAAAAGAATGGTCACCCTCCCAAGTACTGACCGCGCCCGATGATGCTTGACTTGGGTGATCGAACGAGAGCAGGTTTGTTCATCATGGTATGGCCGTTGACACAAGTAAAGTACACGAGATTGATGACCTCTCACTATAATGAAAGGTCACCCTCCCAAGTACTGACCGCGCCCGATGATGCTTGACTTCGGTGATCGTGGTGGCGTCCTCTATGATTTGGAAACTATATCATAAGATATAATGGTTTTCTTACACAGATAGATTTTGGAAAGGTGGTATTGATGGGGTTATTAATTTTGGAGGTGTGATATCGATGGGGAATTGGGGGTCCAGGATATATAAATATATTTAGATATGTGAATAAACAGGGAAAAAGGTACATTAAATTGTTTTATGTAAGGATGGGGGGAAGGGGTTGCAACCCTGTCCCTGACAATTGGAGTTTATGCAGCTAGTATTATAAAGGAATTGGAGAGTGAAGTCCAAATAAATCCCTAAAAATATTGAGAGGAAGGAATAGTTGCATATCCTCTAAATACTTAAAATAGATGCATAGGAATAGGGTATTTAAATTGATCCAAACATTTTTTAGAACAAGCAAGTAGGTACTCATGAAAAACTAAAACATTCAAAAAGATTATGAAAATAATGTAATAGCCTGTTCATGATTGAAGTCCTCCTCAACTATAAAATGATATTGTGCAGGGAGTTATTTAAAAAAAAAAAAAAAAAAAAGGCAGTATGTCAAGGGAAGATACACTTTTTGGCCCTGAAAAGGACCATTGTTTGGGTCCACAGACGATTGACAAAAACAATTGGAATAATACACATATGGAAACAACAATGTACAATGACATAACTGTGTGTGTCACAACAATGTAAACGAAGAAACACAGTAATGTAGTGTTTGTCTAAGCGAGTTACAGGGATAGCATTGAAGGAGTATCTACAAAAATCAAAAGAATGCCAACAGCACGCAACAGCAGCAAAAGAATGGTCACCCTCCCAAGTACTGACCGCGCCCGATGATGCTTGACTTGGGTGATCGAACGAGAGCAGGTTTGTTCATCATGGTATGGCCGTTGACACAAGTAAAGTACACGAGATTGATGACCTCTCACTATAATGAAAGGTCACCCTCCCAAGTACTGACCGCGCCCGATGATGCTTGACTTCGGTGATCGTGGTGGCGTCCTCTATGATTTGGAAACTATATCATAAGATATAATGGTTTTCTTACACAGATAGATTTTGGAAAGGTGGTATTGATGGGGTTATTAATTTTGGAGGTGTGATATCGATGGGGAATTGGGGGTCCAGGATATATAAATATATTTAGATATGTGAATAAACAGGGAAAAAGGTACATTAAATTGTTTTATGTAAGGATGGGGGGAAGGGGTTGCAACCCTGTCCCTGACAATTGGAGTTTATGCAGCTAGTATTATAAAGGAATTGGAGAGTGAAGTCCAAATAAATCCCTAAAAATATTGAGAGGAAGGAATAGTTGCATATCCTCTAAATACTTAAAATAGATGCATAGGAATAGGGTATTTAAATTGATCCAAACATTTTTTAGAACAAGCAAGTAGGTACTCATGAAAAACTAAAACATTCAAAAAGATTATGAAAATAATGTAATAGCCTGTTCATGATTGAAGTCCTCCTCAACTATAAAATGATATTGTGCAGGGAGTTATTTAAAAAAAAAAAAAAAAAAAAGGCAGTATGTCAAGGGAAGATACACTTTTTGGCCCTGAAAAGGACCATTGTTTGGGTCCACAGACGATTGACAAAAACAATTGGAATAATACACATATGGAAACAACAATGTACAATGACATAACTGTGTGTGTCACAACAATGTAAACGAAGAAACACAGTAATGTAGTGTTTGTCTAAGCGAGTTACAGGGATAGCATTGAAGGAGTATCTACAAAAATCAAAAGAATGCCAACAGCACGCAACAGCAGCAAAAGAATGGTCACCCTCCCAAGTACTGACCGCGCCCGATGATGCTTGACTTGGGTGATCGAACGAGAGCAGGTTTGTTCATCATGGTATGGCCGTTGACACAAGTAAAGTACACGAGATTGATGACCTCTCACTATAATGAAAGGTCACCCTCCCAAGTACTGACCGCGCCCGATGATGCTTGACTTCGGTGATCGTGGTGGCGTCCTCTATGATTTGGAAACTATATCATAAGATATAATGGTTTTCTTACACAGATAGATTTTGGAAAGGTGGTATTGATGGGGTTATTAATTTTGGAGGTGTGATATCGATGGGGAATTGGGGGTCCAGGATATATAAATATATTTAGATATGTGAATAAACAGGGAAAAAGGTACATTAAATTGTTTTATGTAAGGATGGGGGGAAGGGGTTGCAACCCTGTCCCTGACAATTGGAGTTTATGCAGCTAGTATTATAAAGGAATTGGAGAGTGAAGTCCAAATAAATCCCTAAAAATATTGAGAGGAAGGAATAGTTGCATATCCTCTAAATACTTAAAATAGATGCATAGGAATAGGGTATTTAAATTGATCCAAACATTTTTTAGAACAAGCAAGTAGGTACTCATGAAAAACTAAAACATTCAAAAAGATTATGAAAATAATGTAATAGCCTGTTCATGATTGAAGTCCTCCTCAACTATAAAATGATATTGTGCAGGGAGTTATTTAAAAAAAAAAAAAAAAAAAAGGCAGTATGTCAAGGGAAGATACACTTTTTGGCCCTGAAAAGGACCATTGTTTGGGTCCACAGACGATTGACAAAAACAATTGGAATAATACACATATGGAAACAACAATGTACAATGACATAACTGTGTGTGTCACAACAATGTAAACGAAGAAACACAGTAATGTAGTGTTTGTCTAAGCGAGTTACAGGGATAGCATTGAAGGAGTATCTACAAAAATCAAAAGAATGCCAACAGCACGCAACAGCAGCAAAAGAATGGTCACCCTCCCAAGTACTGACCGCGCCCGATGATGCTTGACTTGGGTGATCGAACGAGAGCAGGTTTGTTCATCATGGTATGGCCGTTGACACAAGTAAAGTACACGAGATTGATGACCTCTCACTATAATGAAAGGTCACCCTCCCAAGTACTGACCGCGCCCGATGATGCTTGACTTCGGTGATCGTGGTGGCGTCCTCTATGATTTGGAAACTATATCATAAGATATAATGGTTTTCTTACACAGATAGATTTTGGAAAGGTGGTATTGATGGGGTTATTAATTTTGGAGGTGTGATATCGATGGGGAATTGGGGGTCCAGGATATATAAATATATTTAGATATGTGAATAAACAGGGAAAAAGGTACATTAAATTGTTTTATGTAAGGATGGGGGGAAGGGGTTGCAACCCTGTCCCTGACAATTGGAGTTTATGCAGCTAGTATTATAAAGGAATTGGAGAGTGAAGTCCAAATAAATCCCTAAAAATATTGAGAGGAAGGAATAGTTGCATATCCTCTAAATACTTAAAATAGATGCATAGGAATAGGGTATTTAAATTGATCCAAACATTTTTTAGAACAAGCAAGTAGGTACTCATGAAAAACTAAAACATTCAAAAAGATTATGAAAATAATGTAATAGCCTGTTCATGATTGAAGTCCTCCTCAACTATAAAATGATATTGTGCAGGGAGTTATTTAAAAAAAAAAAAAAAAAAAAGGCAGTATGTCAAGGGAAGATACACTTTTTGGCCCTGAAAAGGACCATTGTTTGGGTCCACAGACGATTGACAAAAACAATTGGAATAATACACATATGGAAACAACAATGTACAATGACATAACTGTGTGTGTCACAACAATGTAAACGAAGAAACACAGTAATGTAGTGTTTGTCTAAGCGAGTTACAGGGATAGCATTGAAGGAGTATCTACAAAAATCAAAAGAATGCCAACAGCACGCAACAGCAGCAAAAGAATGGTCACCCTCCCAAGTACTGACCGCGCCCGATGATGCTTGACTTGGGTGATCGAACGAGAGCAGGTTTGTTCATCATGGTATGGCCGTTGACACAAGTAAAGTACACGAGATTGATGACCTCTCACTATAATGAAAGGTCACCCTCCCAAGTACTGACCGCGCCCGATGATGCTTGACTTCGGTGATCGTGGTGGCGTCCTCTATGATTTGGAAACTATATCATAAGATATAATGGTTTTCTTACACAGATAGATTTTGGAAAGGTGGTATTGATGGGGTTATTAATTTTGGAGGTGTGATATCGATGGGGAATTGGGGGTCCAGGATATATAAATATATTTAGATATGTGAATAAACAGGGAAAAAGGTACATTAAATTGTTTTATGTAAGGATGGGGGGAAGGGGTTGCAACCCTGTCCCTGACAATTGGAGTTTATGCAGCTAGTATTATAAAGGAATTGGAGAGTGAAGTCCAAATAAATCCCTAAAAATATTGAGAGGAAGGAATAGTTGCATATCCTCTAAATACTTAAAATAGATGCATAGGAATAGGGTATTTAAATTGATCCAAACATTTTTTAGAACAAGCAAGTAGGTACTCATGAAAAACTAAAACATTCAAAAAGATTATGAAAATAATGTAATAGCCTGTTCATGATTGAAGTCCTCCTCAACTATAAAATGATATTGTGCAGGGAGTTATTTAAAAAAAAAAAAAAAAAAAAGGCAGTATGTCAAGGGAAGATACACTTTTTGGCCCTGAAAAGGACCATTGTTTGGGTCCACAGACGATTGACAAAAACAATTGGAATAATACACATATGGAAACAACAATGTACAATGACATAACTGTGTGTGTCACAACAATGTAAACGAAGAAACACAGTAATGTAGTGTTTGTCTAAGCGAGTTACAGGGATAGCATTGAAGGAGTATCTACAAAAATCAAAAGAATGCCAACAGCACGCAACAGCAGCAAAAGAATGGTCACCCTCCCAAGTACTGACCGCGCCCGATGATGCTTGACTTGGGTGATCGAACGAGAGCAGGTTTGTTCATCATGGTATGGCCGTTGACACAAGTAAAGTACACGAGATTGATGACCTCTCACTATAATGAAAGGTCACCCTCCCAAGTACTGACCGCGCCCGATGATGCTTGACTTCGGTGATCGTGGTGGCGTCCTCTATGATTTGGAAACTATATCATAAGATATAATGGTTTTCTTACACAGATAGATTTTGGAAAGGTGGTATTGATGGGGTTATTAATTTTGGAGGTGTGATATCGATGGGGAATTGGGGGTCCAGGATATATAAATATATTTAGATATGTGAATAAACAGGGAAAAAGGTACATTAAATTGTTTTATGTAAGGATGGGGGGAAGGGGTTGCAACCCTGTCCCTGACAATTGGAGTTTATGCAGCTAGTATTATAAAGGAATTGGAGAGTGAAGTCCAAATAAATCCCTAAAAATATTGAGAGGAAGGAATAGTTGCATATCCTCTAAATACTTAAAATAGATGCATAGGAATAGGGTATTTAAATTGATCCAAACATTTTTTAGAACAAGCAAGTAGGTACTCATGAAAAACTAAAACATTCAAAAAGATTATGAAAATAATGTAATAGCATGTTCATGATTGAAGTCCTCCTCAACTATAAAATGATATTGTGCAGGGAGTTATTTAAAAAAAAAAAAAAAAAAAAGGCAGTATGTCAAGGGAAGATACACTTTTTGGCCCTGAAAAGGACCATTGTTTGGGTCCACAGACGATTGACAAAAACAATTGGAATAATACACATATGGAAACAACAATGTACAATGACATAACTGTGTGTGTCACAACAATGTAAACGAAGAAACACAGTAATGTAGTGTTTGTCTAAGCGAGTTACAGGGATAGCATTGAAGGAGTATCTACAAAAATCAAAAGAATGCCAACAGCACGCAACAGCAGCAAAAGAATGGTCACCCTCCCAAGTACTGACCGCGCCCGATGATGCTTGACTTGGGTGATCGAACGAGAGCAGGTTTGTTCATCATGGTATGGCCGTTGACACAAGTAAAGTACACGAGATTGATGACCTCTCACTATAATGAAAGGTCACCCTCCCAAGTACTGACCGCGCCCGATGATGCTTGACTTCGGTGATCGTGGTGGCGTCCTCTATGATTTGGAAACTATATCATAAGATATAATGGTTTTCTTACACAGATAGATTTTGGAAAGGTGGTATTGATGGGGTTATTAATTTTGGAGGTGTGATATCGATGGGGAATTGGGGGTCCAGGATATATAAATATATTTAGATATGTGAATAAACAGGGAAAAAGGTACATTAAATTGTTTTATGTAAGGATGGGGGGAAGGGGTTGCAACCCTGTCCCTGACAATTGGAGTTTATGCAGCTAGTATTATAAAGGAATTGGAGAGTGAAGTCCAAATAAATCCCTAAAAATATTGAGAGGAAGGAATAGTTGCATATCCTCTAAATACTTAAAATAGATGCATAGGAATAGGGTATTTAAATTGATCCAAACATTTTTTAGAACAAGCAAGTAGGTACTCATGAAAAACTAAAACATTCAAAAAGATTATGAAAATAATGTAATAGCCTGTTCATGATTGAAGTCCTCCTCAACTATAAAATGATATTGTGCAGGGAGTTATTTAAAAAAAAAAAAAAAAAAAAGGCAGTATGTCAAGGGAAGATACACTTTTTGGCCCTGAAAAGGACCATTGTTTGGGTCCACAGACGATTGACAAAAACAATTGGAATAATACACATATGGAAACAACAATGTACAATGACATAACTGTGTGTGTCACAACAATGTAAACGAAGAAACACAGTAATGTAGTGTTTGTCTAAGCGAGTTACAGGGATAGCATTGAAGGAGTATCTACAAAAATCAAAAGAATGCCAACAGCACGCAACAGCAGCAAAAGAATGGTCACCCTCCCAAGTACTGACCGCGCCCGATGATGCTTGACTTGGGTGATCGAACGAGAGCAGGTTTGTTCATCATGGTATGGCCGTTGACACAAGTAAAGTACACGAGATTGATGACCTCTCACTATAATGAAAGGTCACCCTCCCAAGTACTGACCGCGCCCGATGATGCTTGACTTCGGTGATCGTGGTGGCGTCCTCTATGATTTGGAAACTATATCATAAGATATAATGGTTTTCTTACACAGATAGATTTTGGAAAGGTGGTATTGATGGGGTTATTAATTTTGGAGGTGTGATATCGATGGGGAATTGGGGGTCCAGGATATATAAATATATTTAGATATGTGAATAAACAGGGAAAAAGGTACATTAAATTGTTTTATGTAAGGATGGGGGGAAGGGGTTGCAACCCTGTCCCTGACAATTGGAGTTTATGCAGCTAGTATTATAAAGGAATTGGAGAGTGAAGTCCAAATAAATCCCTAAAAATATTGAGAGGAAGGAATAGTTGCATATCCTCTAAATACTTAAAATAGATGCATAGGAATAGGGTATTTAAATTGATCCAAACATTTTTTAGAACAAGCAAGTAGGTACTCATGAAAAACTAAAACATTCAAAAAGATTATGAAAATAATGTAATAGCCTGTTCATGATTGAAGTCCTCCTCAACTATAAAATGATATTGTGCAGGGAGTTATTTAAAAAAAAAAAAAAAAAAAGGCAGTATGTCAAGGGAAGATACACTTTTTGGCCCTGAAAAGGACCATTGTTTGGGTCCACAGACGATTGACAAAAACAATTGGAATAATACACATATGGAAACAACAATGTACAATGACATAACTGTGTGTGTCACAACAATGTAAACGAAGAAACACAGTAATGTAGTGTTTGTCTAAGCGAGTTACAGGGATAGCATTGAAGGAGTATCTACAAAAATCAAAAGAATGCCAACAGCACGCAACAGCAGCAAAAGAATGGTCACCCTCCCAAGTACTGACCGCGCCCGATGATGCTTGACTTGGGTGATCGAACGAGAGCAGGTTTGTTCATCATGGTATGGCCGTTGACACAAGTAAAGTACACGAGATTGATGACCTCTCACTATAATGAAAGGTCACCCTCCCAAGTACTGACCGCGCCCGATGATGCTTGACTTCGGTGATCGTGGTGGCGTCCTCTATGATTTGGAAACTATATCATAAGATATAATGGTTTTCTTACACAGATAGATTTTGGAAAGGTGGTATTGATGGGGTTATTAATTTTGGAGGTGTGATATCGATGGGGAATTGGGGGTCCAGGATATATAAATATATTTAGATATGTGAATAAACAGGGAAAAAGGTACATTAAATTGTTTTATGTAAGGATGGGGGGAAGGGGTTGCAACCCTGTCCCTGACAATTGGAGTTTATGCAGCTAGTATTATAAAGGAATTGGAGAGTGAAGTCCAAATAAATCCCTAAAAATATTGAGAGGAAGGAATAGTTGCATATCCTCTAAATACTTAAAATAGATGCATAGGAATAGGGTATTTAAATTGATCCAAACATTTTTTAGAACAAGCAAGTAGGTACTCATGAAAAACTAAAACATTCAAAAAGATTATGAAAATAATGTAATAGCCTGTTCATGATTGAAGTCCTCCTCAACTATAAAATGATATTGTGCAGGGAGTTATTTAAAAAAAAAAAAAAAAAAAAGGCAGTATGTCAAGGGAAGATACACTTTTTGGCCCTGAAAAGGACCATTGTTTGGGTCCACAGACGATTGACAAAAACAATTGGAATAATACACATATGGAAACAACAATGTACAATGACATAACTGTGTGTGTCACAACAATGTAAACGAAGAAACACAGTAATGTAGTGTTTGTCTAAGCGAGTTACAGGGATAGCATTGAAGGAGTATCTACAAAAATCAAAAGAATGCCAACAGCACGCAACAGCAGCAAAAGAATGGTCACCCTCCCAAGTACTGACCGCGCCCGATGATGCTTGACTTGGGTGATCGAACGAGAGCAGGTTTGTTCATCATGGTATGGCCGTTGACACAAGTAAAGTACACGAGATTGATGACCTCTCACTATAATGAAAGGTCACCCTCCCAAGTACTGACCGCGCCCGATGATGCTTGACTTCGGTGATCGTGGTGGCGTCCTCTATGATTTGGAAACTATATCATAAGATATAATGGTTTTCTTACACAGATAGATTTTGGAAAGGTGGTATTGATGGGGTTATTAATTTTGGAGGTGTGATATCGATGGGGAATTGGGGGTCCAGGATATATAAATATATTTAGATATGTGAATAAACAGGGAAAAAGGTACATTAAATTGTTTTATGTAAGGATGGGGGGAAGGGGTTGCAACCCTGTCCCTGACAATTGGAGTTTATGCAGCTAGTATTATAAAGGAATTGGAGAGTGAAGTCCAAATAAATCCCTAAAAATATTGAGAGGAAGGAATAGTTGCATATCCTCTAAATACTTAAAATAGATGCATAGGAATAGGGTATTTAAATTGATCCAAACATTTTTTAGAACAAGCAAGTAGGTACTCATGAAAAACTAAAACATTCAAAAAGATTATGAAAATAATGTAATAGCCTGTTCATGATTGAAGTCCTCCTCAACTATAAAATGATATTGTGCAGGGAGTTATTTAAAAAAAAAAAAAAAAAAAAGGCAGTATGTCAAGGGAAGATACACTTTTTGGCCCTGAAAAGGACCATTGTTTGGGTCCACAGACGATTGACAAAAACAATTGGAATAATACACATATGGAAACAACAATGTACAATGACATAACTGTGTGTGTCACAACAATGTAAACGAAGAAACACAGTAATGTAGTGTTTGTCTAAGCGAGTTACAGGGATAGCATTGAAGGAGTATCTACAAAAATCAAAAGAATGCCAACAGCACGCAACAGCAGCAAAAGAATGGTCACCCTCCCAAGTACTGACCGCGCCCGATGATGCTTGACTTGGGTGATCGAACGAGAGCAGGTTTGTTCATCATGGTATGGCCGTTGACACAAGTAAAGTACACGAGATTGATGACCTCTCACTATAATGAAAGGTCACCCTCCCAAGTACTGACCGCGCCCGATGATGCTTGACTTCGGTGATCGTGGTGGCGTCCTCTATGATTTGGAAACTATATCATAAGATATAATGGTTTTCTTACACAGATAGATTTTGGAAAGGTGGTATTGATGGGGTTATTAATTTTGGAGGTGTGATATCGATGGGGAATTGGGGGTCCAGGATATATAAATATATTTAGATATGTGAATAAACAGGGAAAAAGGTACATTAAATTGTTTTATGTAAGGATGGGGGGAAGGGGTTGCAACCCTGTCCCTGACAATTGGAGTTTATGCAGCTAGTATTATAAAGGAATTGGAGAGTGAAGTCCAAATAAATCCCTAAAAATATTGAGAGGAAGGAATAGTTGCATATCCTCTAAATACTTAAAATAGATGCATAGGAATAGGGTATTTAAATTGATCCAAACATTTTTTAGAACAAGCAAGTAGGTACTCATGAAAAACTAAAACATTCAAAAAGATTATGAAAATAATGTAATAGCCTGTTCATGATTGAAGTCCTCCTCAACTATAAAATGATATTGTGCAGGGAGTTATTTAAAAAAAAAAAAAAAAAAAAGGCAGTATGTCAAGGGAAGATACACTTTTTGGCCCTGAAAAGGACCATTGTTTGGGTCCACAGACGATTGACAAAAACAATTGGAATAATACACATATGGAAACAACAATGTACAATGACATAACTGTGTGTGTCACAACAATGTAAACGAAGAAACACAGTAATGTAGTGTTTGTCTAAGCGAGTTACAGGGATAGCATTGAAGGAGTATCTACAAAAATCAAAAGAATGCCAACAGCACGCAACAGCAGCAAAAGAATGGTCACCCTCCCAAGTACTGACCGCGCCCGATGATGCTTGACTTGGGTGATCGAACGAGAGCAGGTTTGTTCATCATGGTATGGCCGTTGACACAAGTAAAGTACACGAGATTGATGACCTCTCACTATAATGAAAGGTCACCCTCCCAAGTACTGACCGCGCCCGATGATGCTTGACTTCGGTGATCGTGGTGGCGTCCTCTATGATTTGGAAACTATATCATAAGATATAATGGTTTTCTTACACAGATAGATTTTGGAAAGGTGGTATTGATGGGGTTATTAATTTTGGAGGTGTGATATCGATGGGGAATTGGGGGTCCAGGATATATAAATATATTTAGATATGTGAATAAACAGGGAAAAAGGTACATTAAATTGTTTTATGTAAGGATGGGGGGAAGGGGTTGCAACCCTGTCCCTGACAATTGGAGTTTATGCAGCTAGTATTATAAAGGAATTGGAGAGTGAAGTCCAAATAAATCCCTAAAAATATTGAGAGGAAGGAATAGTTGCATATCCTCTAAATACTTAAAATAGATGCATAGGAATAGGGTATTTAAATTGATCCAAACATTTTTTAGAACAAGCAAGTAGGTACTCATGAAAAACTAAAACATTCAAAAAGATTATGAAAATAATGTAATAGCCTGTTCATGATTGAAGTCCTCCTCAACTATAAAATGATATTGTGCAGGGAGTTATTTAAAAAAAAAAAAAAAAAAAAGGCAGTATGTCAAGGGAAGATACACTTTTTGGCCCTGAAAAGGACCATTGTTTGGGTCCACAGACGATTGACAAAAACAATTGGAATAATACACATATGGAAACAACAATGTACAATGACATAACTGTGTGTGTCACAACAATGTAAACGAAGAAACACAGTAATGTAGTGTTTGTCTAAGCGAGTTACAGGGATAGCATTGAAGGAGTATCTACAAAAATCAAAAGAATGCCAACAGCACGCAACAGCAGCAAAAGAATGGTCACCCTCCCAAGTACTGACCGCGCCCGATGATGCTTGACTTGGGTGATCGAACGAGAGCAGGTTTGTTCATCATGGTATGGCCGTTGACACAAGTAAAGTACACGAGATTGATGACCTCTCACTATAATGAAAGGTCACCCTCCCAAGTACTGACCGCGCCCGATGATGCTTGACTTCGGTGATCGTGGTGGCGTCCTCTATGATTTGGAAACTATATCATAAGATATAATGGTTTTCTTACACAGATAGATTTTGGAAAGGTGGTATTGATGGGGTTATTAATTTTGGAGGTGTGATATCGATGGGGAATTGGGGGTCCAGGATATATAAATATATTTAGATATGTGAATAAACAGGGAAAAAGGTACATTAAATTGTTTTATGTAAGGATGGGGGGAAGGGGTTGCAACCCTGTCCCTGACAATTGGAGTTTATGCAGCTAGTATTATAAAGGAATTGGAGAGTGAAGTCCAAATAAATCCCTAAAAATATTGAGAGGAAGGAATAGTTGCATATCCTCTAAATACTTAAAATAGATGCATAGGAATAGGGTATTTAAATTGATCCAAACATTTTTTAGAACAAGCAAGTAGGTACTCATGAAAAACTAAAACATTCAAAAAGATTATGAAAATAATGTAATAGCCTGTTCATGATTGAAGTCCTCCTCAACTATAAAATGATATTGTGCAGGGAGTTATTTAAAAAAAAAAAAAAAAAAAAGGCAGTATGTCAAGGGAAGATACACTTTTTGGCCCTGAAAAGGACCATTGTTTGGGTCCACAGACGATTGACAAAAACAATTGGAATAATACACATATGGAAACAACAATGTACAATGACATAACTGTGTGTGTCACAACAATGTAAACGAAGAAACACAGTAATGTAGTGTTTGTCTAAGCGAGTTACAGGGATAGCATTGAAGGAGTATCTACAAAAATCAAAAGAATGCCAACAGCACGCAACAGCAGCAAAAGAATGGTCACCCTCCCAAGTACTGACCGCGCCCGATGATGCTTGACTTGGGTGATCGAACGAGAGCAGGTTTGTTCATCATGGTATGGCCGTTGACACAAGTAAAGTACACGAGATTGATGACCTCTCACTATAATGAAAGGTCACCCTCCCAAGTACTGACCGCGCCCGATGATGCTTGACTTCGGTGATCGTGGTGGCGTCCTCTATGATTTGGAAACTATATCATAAGATATAATGGTTTTCTTACACAGATAGATTTTGGAAAGGTGGTATTGATGGGGTTATTAATTTTGGAGGTGTGATATCGATGGGGAATTGGGGGTCCAGGATATATAAATATATTTAGATATGTGAATAAACAGGGAAAAAGGTACATTAAATTGTTTTATGTAAGGATGGGGGGAAGGGGTTGCAACCCTGTCCCTGACAATTGGAGTTTATGCAGCTAGTATTATAAAGGAATTGGAGAGTGAAGTCCAAATAAATCCCTAAAAATATTGAGAGGAAGGAATAGTTGCATATCCTCTAAATACTTAAAATAGATGCATAGGAATAGGGTATTTAAATTGATCCAAACATTTTTTAGAACAAGCAAGTAGGTACTCATGAAAAACTAAAACATTCAAAAAGATTATGAAAATAATGTAATAGCCTGTTCATGATTGAAGTCCTCCTCAACTATAAAATGATATTGTGCAGGGAGTTATTTAAAAAAAAAAAAAAAAAAAAGGCAGTATGTCAAGGGAAGATACACTTTTTGGCCCTGAAAAGGACCATTGTTTGGGTCCACAGACGATTGACAAAAACAATTGGAATAATACACATATGGAAACAACAATGTACAATGACATAACTGTGTGTGTCACAACAATGTAAACGAAGAAACACAGTAATGTAGTGTTTGTCTAAGCGAGTTACAGGGATAGCATTGAAGGAGTATCTACAAAAATCAAAAGAATGCCAACAGCACGCAACAGCAGCAAAAGAATGGTCACCCTCCCAAGTACTGACCGCGCCCGATGATGCTTGACTTGGGTGATCGAACGAGAGCAGGTTTGTTCATCATGGTATGGCCGTTGACACAAGTAAAGTACACGAGATTGATGACCTCTCACTATAATGAAAGGTCACCCTCCCAAGTACTGACCGCGCCCGATGATGCTTGACTTCGGTGATCGTGGTGGCGTCCTCTATGATTTGGAAACTATATCATAAGATATAATGGTTTTCTTACACAGATAGATTTTGGAAAGGTGGTATTGATGGGGTTATTAATTTTGGAGGTGTGATATCGATGGGGAATTGGGGGTCCAGGATATATAAATATATTTAGATATGTGAATAAACAGGGAAAAAGGTACATTAAATTGTTTTATGTAAGGATGGGGGGAAGGGGTTGCAACCCTGTCCCTGACAATTGGAGTTTATGCAGCTAGTATTATAAAGGAATTGGAGAGTGAAGTCCAAATAAATCCCTAAAAATATTGAGAGGAAGGAATAGTTGCATATCCTCTAAATACTTAAAATAGATGCATAGGAATAGGGTATTTAAATTGATCCAAACATTTTTTAGAACAAGCAAGTAGGTACTCATGAAAAACTAAAACATTCAAAAAGATTATGAAAATAATGTAATAGCCTGTTCATGATTGAAGTCCTCCTCAACTATAAAATGATATTGTGCAGGGAGTTATTTAAAAAAAAAAAAAAAAAAAAGGCAGTATGTCAAGGGAAGATACACTTTTTGGCCCTGAAAAGGACCATTGTTTGGGTCCACAGACGATTGACAAAAACAATTGGAATAATACACATATGGAAACAACAATGTACAATGACATAACTGTGTGTGTCACAACAATGTAAACGAAGAAACACAGTAATGTAGTGTTTGTCTAAGCGAGTTACAGGGATAGCATTGAAGGAGTATCTACAAAAATCAAAAGAATGCCAACAGCACGCAACAGCAGCAAAAGAATGGTCACCCTCCCAAGTACTGACCGCGCCCGATGATGCTTGACTTGGGTGATCGAACGAGAGCAGGTTTGTTCATCATGGTATGGCCGTTGACACAAGTAAAGTACACGAGATTGATGACCTCTCACTATAATGAAAGGTCACCCTCCCAAGTACTGACCGCGCCCGATGATGCTTGACTTCGGTGATCGTGGTGGCGTCCTCTATGATTTGGAAACTATATCATAAGATATAATGGTTTTCTTACACAGATAGATTTTGGAAAGGTGGTATTGATGGGGTTATTAATTTTGGAGGTGTGATATCGATGGGGAATTGGGGGTCCAGGATATATAAATATATTTAGATATGTGAATAAACAGGGAAAAAGGTACATTAAATTGTTTTATGTAAGGATGGGGGGAAGGGGTTGCAACCCTGTCCCTGACAATTGGAGTTTATGCAGCTAGTATTATAAAGGAATTGGAGAGTGAAGTCCAAATAAATCCCTAAAAATATTGAGAGGAAGGAATAGTTGCATATCCTCTAAATACTTAAAATAGATGCATAGGAATAGGGTATTTAAATTGATCCAAACATTTTTTAGAACAAGCAAGTAGGTACTCATGAAAAACTAAAACATTCAAAAAGATTATGAAAATAATGTAATAGCCTGTTCATGATTGAAGTCCTCCTCAACTATAAAATGATATTGTGCAGGGAGTTATTTAAAAAAAAAAAAAAAAAAAAGGCAGTATGTCAAGGGAAGATACACTTTTTGGCCCTGAAAAGGACCATTGTTTGGGTCCACAGACGATTGACAAAAACAATTGGAATAATACACATATGGAAACAACAATGTACAATGACATAACTGTGTGTGTCACAACAATGTAAACGAAGAAACACAGTAATGTAGTGTTTGTCTAAGCGAGTTACAGGGATAGCATTGAAGGAGTATCTACAAAAATCAAAAGAATGCCAACAGCACGCAACAGCAGCAAAAGAATGGTCACCCTCCCAAGTACTGACCGCGCCCGATGATGCTTGACTTGGGTGATCGAACGAGAGCAGGTTTGTTCATCATGGTATGGCCGTTGACACAAGTAAAGTACACGAGATTGATGACCTCTCACTATAATGAAAGGTCACCCTCCCAAGTACTGACCGCGCCCGATGATGCTTGACTTCGGTGATCGTGGTGGCGTCCTCTATGATTTGGAAACTATATCATAAGATATAATGGTTTTCTTACACAGATAGATTTTGGAAAGGTGGTATTGATGGGGTTATTAATTTTGGAGGTGTGATATCGATGGGGAATTGGGGGTCCAGGATATATAAATATATTTAGATATGTGAATAAACAGGGAAAAAGGTACATTAAATTGTTTTATGTAAGGATGGGGGGAAGGGGTTGCAACCCTGTCCCTGACAATTGGAGTTTATGCAGCTAGTATTATAAAGGAATTGGAGAGTGAAGTCCAAATAAATCCCTAAAAATATTGAGAGGAAGGAATAGTTGCATATCCTCTAAATACTTAAAATAGATGCATAGGAATAGGGTATTTAAATTGATCCAAACATTTTTTAGAACAAGCAAGTAGGTACTCATGAAAAACTAAAACATTCAAAAAGATTATGAAAATAATGTAATAGCCTGTTCATGATTGAAGTCCTCCTCAACTATAAAATGATATTGTGCAGGGAGTTATTTAAAAAAAAAAAAAAAAAAAAGGCAGTATGTCAAGGGAAGATACACTTTTTGGCCCTGAAAAGGACCATTGTTTGGGTCCACAGACGATTGACAAAAACAATTGGAATAATACACATATGGAAACAACAATGTACAATGACATAACTGTGTGTGTCACAACAATGTAAACGAAGAAACACAGTAATGTAGTGTTTGTCTAAGCGAGTTACAGGGATAGCATTGAAGAGGAGTATCTACAAAAATCAAAAGAATGCCAACAGCACGCAACAGCAGCAAAAGAATGGTCACCCTCCCAAGTACTGACCGCGCCCGATGATGCTTGACTTGGGTGATCGAACGAGAGCAGGTTTGTTCATCATGGTATGGCCGTTGACACAAGTAAAGTACACGAGATTGATGACCTCTCACTATAATGAAAGGTCACCCTCCCAAGTACTGACCGCGCCCGATGATGCTTGACTTCGGTGATCGTGGTGGCGTCCTCTATGATTTGGAAACTATATCATAAGATATAATGGTTTTCTTACACAGATAGATTTTGGAAAGGTGGTATTGATGGGGTTATTAATTTTGGAGGTGTGATATCGATGGGGAATTGGGGGTCCAGGATATATAAATATATTTAGATATGTGAATAAACAGGGAAAAAGGTACATTAAATTGTTTTATGTAAGGATGGTGGGAAGGGGTTGCAACCCTGTCCCTGACAATTGGAGTTTATGCAGCTAGTATTATAAAGGAATTGGAGAGTGAAGTCCAAATAAATCCCTAAAAAT
The DNA here is from genome assembly GCA_963978545.1 of Linyphia triangularis. Classification (NCBI taxonomy): domain Eukaryota; kingdom Metazoa; phylum Arthropoda; class Arachnida; order Araneae; family Linyphiidae; genus Linyphia; species Linyphia triangularis. The sequence goes on from CAXBTE010000283.1 coordinate 21,294, forward strand.
ATTGAGAGGAAGGAATAGTTGCATATCCTCTAAATACTTAAAATAGATGCATAGGAATAGGGTATTTAAATTGATCCAAACATTTTTTAGAACAAGCAAGTAGGTACTCATGAAAAACTAAAACATTCAAAAAGATTATGAAAATAATGTAATAGCCTGTTCATGATTGAAGTCCTCCTCAACTATAAAATGATATTGTGCAGGGAGTTATTTAAAAAAAAAAAAAAAAAAAAGGCAGTATGTCAAGGGAAGATACACTTTTTGGCCCTGAAAAGGACCATTGTTTGGGTCCACAGACGATTGACAAAAACAATTGGAATAATACACATATGGAAACAACAATGTACAATGACATAACTGTGTGTGTCACAACAATGTAAACGAAGAAACACAGTAATGTAGTGTTTGTCTAAGCGAGTTACAGGGATAGCATTGAAGGAGTATCTACAAAAATCAAAAGAATGCCAACAGCACGCAACAGCAGCAAAAGAATGGTCACCCTCCCAAGTACTGACCGCGCCCGATGATGCTTGACTTGGGTGATCGAACGAGAGCAGGTTTGTTCATCATGGTATGGCCGTTGACACAAGTAAAGTACACGAGATTGATGACCTCTCACTATAATGAAAGGTCACCCTCCCAAGTACTGACCGCGCCCGATGATGCTTGACTTCGGTGATCGTGGTGGCGTCCTCTATGATTTGGAAACTATATCATAAGATATAATGGTTTTCTTACACAGATAGATTTTGGAAAGGTGGTATTGATGGGGTTATTAATTTTGGAGGTGTGATATCGATGGGGAATTGGGGGTCCAGGATATATAAATATATTTAGATATGTGAATAAACAGGGAAAAAGGTACATTAAATTGTTTTATGTAAGGATGGGGGGAAGGGGTTGCAACCCTGTCCCTGACAATTGGAGTTTATGCAGCTAGTATTATAAAGGAATTGGAGAGTGAAGTCCAAATAAATCCCTAAAAATATTGAGAGGAAGGAATAGTTGCATATCCTCTAAATACTTAAAATAGATGCATAGGAATAGGGTATTTAAATTGATCCAAACATTTTTTAGAACAAGCAAGTAGGTACTCATGAAAAACTAAAACATTCAAAAAGATTATGAAAATAATGTAATAGCCTGTTCATGATTGAAGTCCTCCTCAACTATAAAATGATATTGTGCAGGGAGTTATTTAAAAAAAAAAAAAAAAAAAAGGCAGTATGTCAAGGGAAGATACACTTTTTGGCCCTGAAAAGGACCATTGTTTGGGTCCACAGACGATTGACAAAAACAATTGGAATAATACACATATGGAAACAACAATGTACAATGACATAACTGTGTGTGTCACAACAATGTAAACGAAGAAACACAGTAATGTAGTGTTTGTCTAAGCGAGTTACAGGGATAGCATTGAAGGAGTATCTACAAAAATCAAAAGAATGCCAACAGCACGCAACAGCAGCAAAAGAATGGTCACCCTCCCAAGTACTGACCGCGCCCGATGATGCTTGACTTGGGTGATCGAACGAGAGCAGGTTTGTTCATCATGGTATGGCCGTTGACACAAGTAAAGTACACGAGATTGATGACCTCTCACTATAATGAAAGGTCACCCTCCCAAGTACTGACCGCGCCCGATGATGCTTGACTTCGGTGATCGTGGTGGCGTCCTCTATGATTTGGAAACTATATCATAAGATATAATGGTTTTCTTACACAGATAGATTTTGGAAAGGTGGTATTGATGGGGTTATTAATTTTGGAGGTGTGATATCGATGGGGAATTGGGGGTCCAGGATATATAAATATATTTAGATATGTGAATAAACAGGGAAAAAGGTACATTAAATTGTTTTATGTAAGGATGGGGGGAAGGGGTTGCAACCCTGTCCCTGACAATTGGAGTTTATGCAGCTAGTATTATAAAGGAATTGGAGAGTGAAGTCCAAATAAATCCCTAAAAATATTGAGAGGAAGGAATAGTTGCATATCCTCTAAATACTTAAAATAGATGCATAGGAATAGGGTATTTAAATTGATCCAAACATTTTTTAGAACAAGCAAGTAGGTACTCATGAAAAACTAAAACATTCAAAAAGATTATGAAAATAATGTAATAGCCTGTTCATGATTGAAGTCCTCCTCAACTATAAAATGATATTGTGCAGGGAGTTATTTAAAAAAAAAAAAAAAAAAAAGGCAGTATGTCAAGGGAAGATACACTTTTTGGCCCTGAAAAGGACCATTGTTTGGGTCCACAGACGATTGACAAAAACAATTGGAATAATACACATATGGAAACAACAATGTACAATGACATAACTGTGTGTGTCACAACAATGTAAACGAAGAAACACAGTAATGTAGTGTTTGTCTAAGCGAGTTACAGGGATAGCATTGAAGGAGTATCTACAAAAATCAAAAGAATGCCAACAGCACGCAACAGCAGCAAAAGAATGGTCACCCTCCCAAGTACTGACCGCGCCCGATGATGCTTGACTTGGGTGATCGAACGAGAGCAGGTTTGTTCATCATGGTATGGCCGTTGACACAAGTAAAGTACACGAGATTGATGACCTCTCACTATAATGAAAGGTCACCCTCCCAAGTACTGACCGCGCCCGATGATGCTTGACTTCGGTGATCGTGGTGGCGTCCTCTATGATTTGGAAACTATATCATAAGATATAATGGTTTTCTTACACAGATAGATTTTGGAAAGGTGGTATTGATGGGGTTATTAATTTTGGAGGTGTGATATCGATGGGGAATTGGGGGTCCAGGATATATAAATATATTTAGATATGTGAATAAACAGGGAAAAAGGTACATTAAATTGTTTTATGTAAGGATGGGGGGAAGGGGTTGCAACCCTGTCCCTGACAATTGGAGTTTATGCAGCTAGTATTATAAAGGAATTGGAGAGTGAAGTCCAAATAAATCCCTAAAAATATTGAGAGGAAGGAATAGTTGCATATCCTCTAAATACTTAAAATAGATGCATAGGAATAGGGTATTTAAATTGATCCAAACATTTTTTAGAACAAGCAAGTAGGTACTCATGAAAAACTAAAACATTCAAAAAGATTATGAAAATAATGTAATAGCCTGTTCATGATTGAAGTCCTCCTCAACTATAAAATGATATTGTGCAGGGAGTTATTTAAAAAAAAAAAAAAAAAAAAGGCAGTATGTCAAGGGAAGATACACTTTTTGGCCCTGAAAAGGACCATTGTTTGGGTCCACAGACGATTGACAAAAACAATTGGAATAATACACATATGGAAACAACAATGTACAATGACATAACTGTGTGTGTCACAACAATGTAAACGAAGAAACACAGTAATGTAGTGTTTGTCTAAGCGAGTTACAGGGATAGCATTGAAGGAGTATCTACAAAAATCAAAAGAATGCCAACAGCACGCAACAGCAGCAAAAGAATGGTCACCCTCCCAAGTACTGACCGCGCCCGATGATGCTTGACTTGGGTGATCGAACGAGAGCAGGTTTGTTCATCATGGTATGGCCGTTGACACAAGTAAAGTACACGAGATTGATGACCTCTCACTATAATGAAAGGTCACCCTCCCAAGTACTGACCGCGCCCGATGATGCTTGACTTCGGTGATCGTGGTGGCGTCCTCTATGATTTGGAAACTATATCATAAGATATAATGGTTTTCTTACACAGATAGATTTTGGAAAGGTGGTATTGATGGGGTTATTAATTTTGGAGGTGTGATATCGATGGGGAATTGGGGGTCCAGGATATATAAATATATTTAGATATGTGAATAAACAGGGAAAAAGGTACATTAAATTGTTTTATGTAAGGATGGGGGGAAGGGGTTGCAACCCTGTCCCTGACAATTGGAGTTTATGCAGCTAGTATTATAAAGGAATTGGAGAGTGAAGTCCAAATAAATCCCTAAAAATAGTGAGAGGAAGGAATAGTTGCATATCCTCTAAATACTTAAAATAGATGCATAGGAATAGGGTATTTAAATTGATCCAAACATTTTTTAGAACAAGCAAGTAGGTACTCATGAAAAACTAAAACATTCAAAAAGATTATGAAAATAATGTAATAGCCTGTTCATGATTGAAGTCCTCCTCAACTATAAAATGATATTGTGCAGGGAGTTATTTAAAAAAAAAAAAAAAAAAAAGGCAGTATGTCAAGGGAAGATACACTTTTTGGCCCTGAAAAGGACCATTGTTTGGGTCCACAGACGATTGACAAAAACAATTGGAATAATACACATATGGAAACAACAATGTACAATGACATAACTGTGTGTGTCACAACAATGTAAACGAAGAAACACAGTAATGTAGTGTTTGTCTAAGCGAGTTACAGGGATAGCATTGAAGGAGTATCTACAAAAATCAAAAGAATGCCAACAGCACGCAACAGCAGCAAAAGAATGGTCACCCTCCCAAGTACTGACCGCGCCCGATGATGCTTGACTTGGGTGATCGAACGAGAGCAGGTTTGTTCATCATGGTATGGCCGTTGACACAAGTAAAGTACACGAGATTGATGACCTCTCACTATAATGAAAGGTCACCCTCCCAAGTACTGACCGCGCCCGATGATGCTTGACTTCGGTGATCGTGGTGGCGTCCTCTATGATTTGGAAACTATATCATAAGATATAATGGTTTTCTTACACAGATAGATTTTGGAAAGGTGGTATTGATGGGGTTATTAATTTTGGAGGTGTGATATCGATGGGGAATTGGGGGTCCAGGATATATAAATATATTTAGATATGTGAATAAACAGGGAAAAAGGTACATTAAATTGTTTTATGTAAGGATGGGGGGAAGGGGTTGCAACCCTGTCCCTGACAATTGGAGTTTATGCAGCTAGTATTATAAAGGAATTGGAGAGTGAAGTCCAAATAAATCCCTAAAAATATTGAGAGGAAGGAATAGTTGCATATCCTCTAAATACTTAAAATAGATGCATAGGAATAGGGTATTTAAATTGATCCAAACATTTTTTAGAACAAGCAAGTAGGTACTCATGAAAAACTAAAACATTCAAAAAGATTATGAAAATAATGTAATAGCCTGTTCATGATTGAAGTCCTCCTCAACTATAAAATGATATTGTGCAGGGAGTTATTTAAAAAAAAAAAAAAAAAAAAGGCAGTATGTCAAGGGAAGATACACTTTTTGGCCCTGAAAAGGACCATTGTTTGGGTCCACAGACGATTGACAAAAACAATTGGAATAATACACATATGGAAACAACAATGTACAATGACATAACTGTGTGTGTCACAACAATGTAAACGAAGAAACACAGTAATGTAGTGTTTGTCTAAGCGAGTTACAGGGATAGCATTGAAGGAGTATCTACAAAAATCAAAAGAATGCCAACAGCACGCAACAGCAGCAAAAGAATGGTCACCCTCCCAAGTACTGACCGCGCCCGATGATGCTTGACTTGGGTGATCGAACGAGAGCAGGTTTGTTCATCATGGTATGGCCGTTGACACAAGTAAAGTACACGAGATTGATGACCTCTCACTATAATGAAAGGTCACCCTCCCAAGTACTGACCGCGCCCGATGATGCTTGACTTCGGTGATCGTGGTGGCGTCCTCTATGATTTGGAAACTATATCATAAGATATAATGGTTTTCTTACACAGATAGATTTTGGAAAGGTGGTATTGATGGGGTTATTAATTTTGGAGGTGTGATATCGATGGGGAATTGGGGGTCCAGGATATATAAATATATTTAGATATGTGAATAAACAGGGAAAAAGGTACATTAAATTGTTTTATGTAAGGATGGGGGGAAGGGGTTGCAACCCTGTCCCTGACAATTGGAGTTTATGCAGCTAGTATTATAAAGGAATTGGAGAGTGAAGTCCAAATAAATCCCTAAAAATATTGAGAGGAAGGAATAGTTGCATATCCTCTAAATACTTAAAATAGATGCATAGGAATAGGGTATTTAAATTGATCCAAACATTTTTTAGAACAAGCAAGTAGGTACTCATGAAAAACTAAAACATTCAAAAAGATTATGAAAATAATGTAATAGCCTGTTCATGATTGAAGTCCTCCTCAACTATAAAATGATATTGTGCAGGGAGTTATTTAAAAAAAAAAAAAAAAAAAAGGCAGTATGTCAAGGGAAGATACACTTTTTGGCCCTGAAAAGGACCATTGTTTGGGTCCACAGACGATTGACAAAAACAATTGGAATAATACACATATGGAAACAACAATGTACAATGACATAACTGTGTGTGTCACAACAATGTAAACGAAGAAACACAGTAATGTAGTGTTTGTCTAAGCGAGTTACAGGGATAGCATTGAAGGAGTATCTACAAAAATCAAAAGAATGCCAACAGCACGCAACAGCAGCAAAAGAATGGTCACCCTCCCAAGTACTGACCGCGCCCGATGATGCTTGACTTGGGTGATCGAACGAGAGCAGGTTTGTTCATCATGGTATGGCCGTTGACACAAGTAAAGTACACGAGATTGATGACCTCTCACTATAATGAAAGGTCACCCTCCCAAGTACTGACCGCGCCCGATGATGCTTGACTTCGGTGATCGTGGTGGCGTCCTCTATGATTTGGAAACTATATCATAAGATATAATGGTTTTCTTACACAGATAGATTTTGGAAAGGTGGTATTGATGGGGTTATTAATTTTGGAGGTGTGATATCGATGGGGAATTGGGGGTCCAGGATATATAAATATATTTAGATATGTGAATAAACAGGGAAAAAGGTACATTAAATTGTTTTATGTAAGGATGGGGGGAAGGGGTTGCAACCCTGTCCCTGACAATTGGAGTTTATGCAGCTAGTATTATAAAGGAATTGGAGAGTGAAGTCCAAATAAATCCCTAAAAATATTGAGAGGAAGGAATAGTTGCATATCCTCTAAATACTTAAAATAGATGCATAGGAATAGGGTATTTAAATTGATCCAAACATTTTTTAGAACAAGCAAGTAGGTACTCATGAAAAACTAAAACATTCAAAAAGATTATGAAAATAATGTAATAGCCTGTTCATGATTGAAGTCCTCCTCAACTATAAAATGATATTGTGCAGGGAGTTATTTAAAAAAAAAAAAAAAAAAAAGGCAGTATGTCAAGGGAAGATACACTTTTTGGCCCTGAAAAGGACCATTGTTTGGGTCCACAGACGATTGACAAAAACAATTGGAATAATACACATATGGAAACAACAATGTACAATGACATAACTGTGTGTGTCACAACAATGTAAACGAAGAAACACAGTAATGTAGTGTTTGTCTAAGCGAGTTACAGGGATAGCATTGAAGGAGTATCTACAAAAATCAAAAGAATGCCAACAGCACGCAACAGCAGCAAAAGAATGGTCACCCTCCCAAGTACTGACCGCGCCCGATGATGCTTGACTTGGGTGATCGAACGAGAGCAGGTTTGTTCATCATGGTATGGCCGTTGACACAAGTAAAGTACACGAGATTGATGACCTCTCACTATAATGAAAGGTCACCCTCCCAAGTACTGACCGCGCCCGATGATGCTTGACTTCGGTGATCGTGGTGGCGTCCTCTATGATTTGGAAACTATATCATAAGATATAATGGTTTTCTTACACAGATAGATTTTGGAAAGGTGGTATTGATGGGGTTATTAATTTTGGAGGTGTGATATCGATGGGGAATTGGGGGTCCAGGATATATAAATATATTTAGATATGTGAATAAACAGGGAAAAAGGTACATTAAATTGTTTTATGTAAGGATGGGGGGAAGGGGTTGCAACCCTGTCCCTGACAATTGGAGTTTATGCAGCTAGTATTATAAAGGAATTGGAGAGTGAAGTCCAAATAAATCCCTAAAAATATTGAGAGGAAGGAATAGTTGCATATCCTCTAAATACTTAAAATAGATGCATAGGAATAGGGTATTTAAATTGATCCAAACATTTTTTAGAACAAGCAAGTAGGTACTCATGAAAAACTAAAACATTCAAAAAGATTATGAAAATAATGTAATAGCCTGTTCATGATTGAAGTCCTCCTCAACTATAAAATGATATTGTGCAGGGAGTTATTTAAAAAAAAAAAAAAAAAAAAGGCAGTATGTCAAGGGAAGATACACTTTTTGGCCCTGAAAAGGACCATTGTTTGGGTCCACAGACGATTGACAAAAACAATTGGAATAATACACATATGGAAACAACAATGTACAATGACATAACTGTGTGTGTCACAACAATGTAAACGAAGAAACACAGTAATGTAGTGTTTGTCTAAGCGAGTTACAGGGATAGCATTGAAGGAGTATCTACAAAAATCAAAAGAATGCCAACAGCACGCAACAGCAGCAAAAGAATGGTCACCCTCCCAAGTACTGACCGCGCCCGATGATGCTTGACTTGGGTGATCGAACGAGAGCAGGTTTGTTCATCATGGTATGGCCGTTGACACAAGTAAAGTACACGAGATTGATGACCTCTCACTATAATGAAAGGTCACCCTCCCAAGTACTGACCGCGCCCGATGATGCTTGACTTCGGTGATCGTGGTGGCGTCCTCTATGATTTGGAAACTATATCATAAGATATAATGGTTTTCTTACACAGATAGATTTTGGAAAGGTGGTATTGATGGGGTTATTAATTTTGGAGGTGTGATATCGATGGGGAATTGGGGGTCCAGGATATATAAATATATTTAGATATGTGAATAAACAGGGAAAAAGGTACATTAAATTGTTTTATGTAAGGATGGGGGGAAGGGGTTGCAACCCTGTCCCTGACAATTGGAGTTTATGCAGCTAGTATTATAAAGGAATTGGAGAGTGAAGTCCAAATAAATCCCTAAAAATATTGAGAGGAAGGAATAGTTGCATATCCTCTAAATACTTAAAATAGATGCATAGGAATAGGGTATTTAATTGATCCAAACATTTTTTAGAACAAGCAAGTAGGTACTCATGAAAAACTAAAACATTCAAAAAGATTATGAAAATAATGTAATAGCCTGTTCATGATTGAAGTCCTCCTCAACTATAAAATGATATTGTGCAGGGAGTTATTTAAAAAAAAAAAAAAAAAAAAGGCAGTATGTCAAGGGAAGATACACTTTTTGGCCCTGAAAAGGACCATTGTTTGGGTCCACAGACGATTGACAAAAACAATTGGAATAATACACATATGGAAACAACAATGTACAATGACATAACTGTGTGTGTCACAACAATGTAAACGAAGAAACACAGTAATGTAGTGTTTGTCTAAGCGAGTTACAGGGATAGCATTGAAGGAGTATCTACAAAAATCAAAAGAATGCCAACAGCACGCAACAGCAGCAAAAGAATGGTCACCCTCCCAAGTACTGACCGCGCCCGATGATGCTTGACTTGGGTGATCGAACGAGAGCAGGTTTGTTCATCATGGTATGGCCGTTGACACAAGTAAAGTACACGAGATTGATGACCTCTCACTATAATGAAAGGTCACCCTCCCAAGTACTGACCGCGCCCGATGATGCTTGACTTCGGTGATCGTGGTGGCGTCCTCTATGATTTGGAAACTATATCATAAGATATAATGGTTTTCTTACACAGATAGATTTTGGAAAGGTGGTATTGATGGGGTTATTAATTTTGGAGGTGTGATATCGATGGGGAATTGGGGGTCCAGGATATATAAATATATTTAGATATGTGAATAAACAGGGAAAAAGGTACATTAAATTGTTTTATGTAAGGATGGGGGGAAGGGGTTGCAACCCTGTCCCTGACAATTGGAGTTTATGCAGCTAGTATTATAAAGGAATTGGAGAGTGAAGTCCAAATAAATCCCTAAAAATATTGAGAGGAAGGAATAGTTGCATATCCTCTAAATACTTAAAATAGATGCATAGGAATAGGGTATTTAAATTGATCCAAACATTTTTTAGAACAAGCAAGTAGGTACTCATGAAAAACTAAAACATTCAAAAAGATTATGAAAATAATGTAATAGCCTGTTCATGATTGAAGTCCTCCTCAACTATAAAATGATATTGTGCAGGGAGTTATTTAAAAAAAAAAAAAAAAAAAAGGCAGTATGTCAAGGGAAGATACACTTTTTGGCCCTGAAAAGGACCATTGTTTGGGTCCACAGACGATTGACAAAAACAATTGGAATAATACACATATGGAAACAACAATGTACAATGACATAACTGTGTGTGTCACAACAATGTAAACGAAGAAACACAGTAATGTAGTGTTTGTCTAAGCGAGGTTACAGGGATAGCATTGAAGGAGTATCTACAAAAATCAAAAGAATGCCAACAGCACGCAACAGCAGCAAAAGAATGGTCACCCTCCCAAGTACTGACCGCGCCCGATGATGCTTGACTTGGGTGATCGAACGAGAGCAGGTTTGTTCATCATGGTATGGCCGTTGACACAAGTAAAGTACACGAGATTGATGACCTCTCACTATAATGAAAGGTCACCCTCCCAAGTACTGACCGCGCCCGATGATGCTTGACTTCGGTGATCGTGGTGGCGTCCTCTATGATTTGGAAACTATATCATAAGATATAATGGTTTTCTTACACAGATAGATTTGGAAAGGTGGTATTGATGGGGTTATTAATTTTGGAGGTGTGATATCGATGGGGAATTGGGGGTCCAGGATATATAAATATATTTAGATATGTGAATAAACAGGGAAAAAGGTACATTAAATTGTTTTATGTAAGGATGGGGGGAAGGGGTTGCAACCCTGTCCCTGACAATTGGAGTTTATGCAGCTAGTATTATAAAGGAATTGGAGAGTGAAGTCCAAATAAATCCCTAAAAATATTGAGAGGAAGGAATAGTTGCATATCCTCTAAATACTTAAAATAGATGCATAGGAATAGGGTATTTAAATTGATCCAAACATTTTTTAGAACAAGCAAGTAGGTACTCATGAAAAACTAAAACATTCAAAAAGATTATGAAAATAATGTAATAGCCTGTTCATGATTGAAGTCCTCCTCAACTATAAAATGATATTGTGCAGGGAGTTATTTAAAAAAAAAAAAAAAAAAAGGCAGTATGTCAAGGGAAGATACACTTTTTGGCCCTGAAAAGGACCATTGTTTGGGTCCACAGACGATTGACAAAAACAATTGGAATAATACACATATGGAAACAACAATGTACAATGACATAACTGTGTGTGTCACAACAATGTAAACGAAGAAACACAGTAATGTAGTGTTTGTCTAAGCGAGTTACAGGGATAGCATTGAAGGAGTATCTACAAAAATCAAAAGAATGCCAACAGCACGCAACAGCAGCAAAAGAATGGTCACCCTCCCAAGTACTGACCGCGCCCGATGATGCTTGACTTGGGTGATCGAACGAGAGCAGGTTTGTTCATCATGGTATGGCCGTTGACACAAGTAAAGTACACGAGATTGATGACCTCTCACTATAATGAAAGGTCACCCTCCCAAGTACTGACCGCGCCCGATGATGCTTGACTTCGGTGATCGTGGTGGCGTCCTCTATGATTTGGAAACTATATCATAAGATATAATGGTTTTCTTACACAGATAGATTTTGGAAAGGTGGTATTGATGGGGTTATTAATTTTGGAGGTGTGATATCGATGGGGAATTGGGGGTCCAGGATATATAAATATATTTAGATATGTGAATAAACAGGGAAAAAGGTACATTAAATTGTTTTATGTAAGGATGGGGGGAAGGGGTTGCAACCCTGTCCCTGACAATTGGAGTTTATGCAGCTAGTATTATAAAGGAATTGGAGAGTGAAGTCCAAATAAATCCCTAAAAATATTGAGAGGAAGGAATAGTTGCATATCCTCTAAATACTTAAAATAGATGCATAGGAATAGGGTATTTAAATTGATCCAAACATTTTTTAGAACAAGCAAGTAGGTACTCATGAAAAACTAAAACATTCAAAAAGATTATGAAAATAATGTAATAGCCTGTTCATGATTGAAGTCCTCCTCAACTATAAAATGATATTGTGCAGGGAGTTATTTAAAAAAAAAAAAAAAAAAAGGCAGTATGTCAAGGGAAGATACACTTTTTGGCCCTGAAAAGGACCATTGTTTGGGTCCACAGACGATTGACAAAAACAATTGGAATAATACACATATGGAAACAACAATGTACAATGACATAACTGTGTGTGTCACAACAATGTAAACGAAGAAACACAGTAATGTAGTGTTTGTCTAAGCGAGTTACAGGGATAGCATTGAAGGAGTATCTACAAAAATCAAAAGAATGCCAACAGCACGCAACAGCAGCAAAAGAATGGTCACCCTCCCAAGTACTGACCGCGCCCGATGATGCTTGACTTGGGTGATCGAACGAGAGCAGGTTTGTTCATCATGGTATGGCCGTTGACACAAGTAAAGTACACGAGATTGATGACCTCTCACTATAATGAAAGGTCACCCTCCCAAGTACTGACCGCGCCCGATGATGCTTGACTTCGGTGATCGTGGTGGCGTCCTCTATGATTTGGAAACTATATCATAAGAATATAATGGTTTTCTTACACAGATAGATTTTGGAAAGGTGGTATTGATGGGGTTATTAATTTTGGAGGTGTGATATCGATGGGGAATTGGGGGTCCAGGATATATAAATATATTTAGATATGTGAATAAACAGGGAAAAAGGTACATTAAATTGTTTTATGTAAGGATGGGGGGAAGGGGTTGCAACCCTGTCCCTGACAATTGGAGTTTATGCAGCTAGTATTATAAAGGAATTGGAGAGTGAAGTCCAAATAAATCCCTAAAAATATTGAGAGGAAGGAATAGTTGCATATCCTCTAAATACTTAAAATAGATGCATAGGAATAGGGTATTTAATTGATCCAAACATTTTTTAGAACAAGCAAGTAGGTACTCATGAAAAACTAAAACATTCAAAAAGATTATGAAAATAATGTAATAGGCCTGTTCATGATTGAAGTCCTCCTCAACTATAAAATGATATTGTGCAGGGAGTTATTTAAAAAAAAAAAAAAAAAAAAGGCAGTATGTCAAGGGAAGATACACTTTTTGGCCCTGAAAAGGACCATTGTTTGGGTCCACAGACGATTGACAAAAACAATTGGAATAATACACATATGGAAACAACAATGTACAATGACATAACTGTGTGTGTCACAACAATGTAAACGAAGAAACACAGTAATGTAGTGTTTGTCTAAGCGAGTTACAGGGATAGCATTGAAGGAGTATCTACAAAAATCAAAAGAATGCCAACAGCACGCAACAGCAGCAAAAGAATGGTCACCCTCCCAAGTACTGACCGCGCCCGATGATGCTTGACTTGGGTGATCGAACGAGAGCAGGTTTGTTCATCATGGTATGGCCGTTGACACAAGTAAAGTACACGAGATTGATGACCTCTCACTATAATGAAAGGTCACCCTCCCAAGTACTGACCGCGCCCGATGATGCTTGACTTCGGTGATCGTGGTGGCGTCCTCTATGATTTGGAAACTATATCATAAGATATAATGGTTTTCTTACACAGATAGATTTTGGAAAGGTGGTATTGATGGGGTTATTAATTTTGGAGGTGTGATATCGATGGGGAATTGGGGGTCCAGGATATATAAATATATTTAGATATGTGAATAAACAGGAAAAAGGTACATTAAATTGTTTTATGTAAGGATGGGGGGAAGGGGTTGCAACCCTGTCCCTGACAATTGGAGTTTATGCAGCTAGTATTATAAAGGAATTGGAGAGTGAAGTCCAAATAAATCCCTAAAAATATTGAGAGGAAGGAATAGTTGCATATCCTCTAAATACTTAAAATAGATGCATAGGAATAGGGTATTTAAATTGATCCAAACATTTTTTAGAACAAGCAAGTAGGTACTCATGAAAACTAAAACATTCAAAAAGATTATGAAAATAATGTAATAGCCTGTTCATGATTGAAGTCCTCCTCAACTATAAAATGATATTGTGCAGGGAGTTATTTAAAAAAAAAAAAAAAAAAAAGGCAGTATGTCAAGGGAAGATACACTTTTTGGCCCTGAAAAGGACCATTGTTTGGGTCCACAGACGATTGACAAAAACAATTGGAATAATACACATATGGAAACAACAATGTACAATGACATAACTGTGTGTGTCACAACAATGTAAACGAAGAAACACAGTAATGTAGTGTTTGTCTAAGCGAGTTACAGGGATAGCATTGAAGGAGTATCTACAAAAATCAAAAGAATGCCAACAGCACGCAACAGCAGCAAAAGAATGGTCACCCTCCCAAGTACTGACCGCGCCCGATGATGCTTGACTTGGGTGATCGAACGAGAGCAGGTTTGTTCATCATGGTATGGCCGTTGACACAAGTAAAGTACACGAGATTGATGACCTCTCACTATAATGAAAGGTCACCCTCCCAAGTACTGACCGCGCCCGATGATGCTTGACTTCGGTGATCGTGGTGGCGTCCTCTATGATTTGGAAACTATATCATAAGATATAATGGTTTTCTTACACAGATAGATTTTGGAAAGGTGGTATTGATGGGGTTATTAATTTTGGAGGTGTGATATCGATGGGGAATTGGGGGTCCAGGATATATAAATATATTTAGATATGTGAATAAACAGGGAAAAAGGTACATTAAATTGTTTTATGTAAGGATGGGGGGAAGGGGTTGCAACCCTGTCCCTGACAATTGGAGTTTATGCAGCTAGTATTATAAAGGAATTGGAGAGTGAAGTCCAAATAAATCCCTAAAAATATTGAGAGGAAGGAATAGTTGCATATCCTCTAAATACTTAAAATAGATGCATAGGAATAGGGTATTTAAATTGATCCAAACATTTTTTAGAACAAGCAAGTAGGTACTCATGAAAAACTAAAACATTCAAAAAGATTATGAAAATAATGTAATAGCCTGTTCATGATTGAAGTCCTCCTCAACTATAAAATGATATTGTGCAGGGAGTTATTTAAAAAAAAAAAAAAAAAAAAGGCAGTATGTCAAGGGAAGATACACTTTTTGGCCCTGAAAAGGACCATTGTTTGGGTCCACAGACGATTGACAAAAACAATTGGAATAATACACATATGGAAACAACAATGTACAATGACATAACTGTGTGTGTCACAACAATGTAAACGAAGAAACACAGTAATGTAGTGTTTGTCTAAGCGAGTTACAGGGATAGCATTGAAGGAGTATCTACAAAAATCAAAAGAATGCCAACAGCACGCAACAGCAGCAAAAGAATGGTCACCCTCCCAAGTACTGACCGCGCCCGATGATGCTTGACTTGGGTGATCGAACGAGAGCAGGTTTGTTCATCATGGTATGGCCGTTGACACAAGTAAAGTACACGAGATTGATGACCTCTCACTATAATGAAAGGTCACCCTCCCAAGTACTGACCGCGCCCGATGATGCTTGACTTCGGTGATCGTGGTGGCGTCCTCTATGATTTGGAAACTATATCATAAGATATAATGGTTTTCTTACACAGATAGATTTTGGAAAGGTGGTATTGATGGGGTTATTAATTTTGGAGGTGTGATATCGATGGGGAATTGGGGGTCCAGGATATATAAATATATTTAGATATGTGAATAAACAGGGAAAAAGGTACATTAAATTGTTTTATGTAAGGATGGGGGGAAGGGGTTGCAACCCTGTCCCTGACAATTGGAGTTTATGCAGCTAGTATTATAAAGGAATTGGAGAGTGAAGTCCAAATAAATCCCTAAAAATATTGAGAGGAAGGAATAGTTGCATATCCTCTAAATACTTAAAATAGATGCATAGGAATAGGGTATTTAAATTGATCCAAACATTTTTTAGAACAAGCAAGTAGGTACTCATGAAAAACTAAAACATTCAAAAAGATTATGAAAATAATGTAATAGCCTGTTCATGATTGAAGTCCTCCTCAACTATAAAATGATATTGTGCAGGGAGTTATTTAAAAAAAAAAAAAAAAAAAAGGCAGTATGTCAAGGGAAGATACACTTTTTGGCCCTGAAAAGGACCATTGTTTGGGTCCACAGACGATTGACAAAAACAATTGGAATAATACACATATGGAAACAACAATGTACAATGACATAACTGTGTGTGTCACAACAATGTAAACGAAGAAACACAGTAATGTAGTGTTTGTCTAAGCGAGTTACAGGGATAGCATTGAAGGAGTATCTACAAAAATCAAAAGAATGCCAACAGCACGCAACAGCAGCAAAAGAATGGTCACCCTCCCAAGTACTGACCGCGCCCGATGATGCTTGACTTGGGTGATCGAACGAGAGCAGGTTTGTTCATCATGGTATGGCCGTTGACACAAGTAAAGTACACGAGATTGATGACCTCTCACTATAATGAAAGGTCACCCTCCCAAGTACTGACCGCGCCCGATGATGCTTGACTTCGGTGATCGTGGTGGCGTCCTCTATGATTTGGAAACTATATCATAAGATATAATGGTTTTCTTACACAGATAGATTTTGGAAAGGTGGTATTGATGGGGTTATTAATTTTGGAGGTGTGATATCGATGGGGAATTGGGGGTCCAGGATATATAAATATATTTAGATATGTGAATAAACAGGGAAAAAGGTACATTAAATTGTTTTATGTAAGGATGGGGGGAAGGGGTTGCAACCCTGTCCCTGACAATTGGAGTTTATGCAGCTAGTATTATAAAGGAATTGGAGAGTGAAGTCCAAATAAATCCCTAAAAATATTGAGAGGAAGGAATAGTTGCATATCCTCTAAATACTTAAAATAGATGCATAGGAATAGGGTATTTAAATTGATCCAAACATTTTTTAGAACAAGCAAGTAGGTACTCATGAAAAACTAAAACATTCAAAAAGATTATGAAAATAATGTAATAGCCTGTTCATGATTGAAGTCCTCCTCAACTATAAAATGATATTGTGCAGGGAGTTATTTAAAAAAAAAAAAAAAAAAAAGGCAGTATGTCAAGGGAAGATACACTTTTTGGCCCTGAAAAGGACCATTGTTTGGGTCCACAGACGATTGACAAAAACAATTGGAATAATACACATATGGAAACAACAATGTACAATGACATAACTGTGTGTGTCACAACAATGTAAACGAAGAAACACAGTAATGTAGTGTTTGTCTAAGCGAGTTACAGGGATAGCATTGAAGGAGTATCTACAAAAATCAAAAGAATGCCAACAGCACGCAACAGCAGCAAAAGAATGGTCACCCTCCCAAGTACTGACCGCGCCCGATGATGCTTGACTTGGGTGATCGAACGAGAGCAGGTTTGTTCATCATGGTATGGCCGTTGACACAAGTAAAGTACACGAGATTGATGACCTCTCACTATAATGAAAGGTCACCCTCCCAAGTACTGACCGCGCCCGATGATGCTTGACTTCGGTGATCGTGGTGGCGTCCTCTATGATTTGGAAACTATATCATAAGATATAATGGTTTTCTTACACAGATAGATTTTGGAAAGGTGGTATTGATGGGGTTATTAATTTTGGAGGTGTGATATCGATGGGGAATTGGGGGTCCAGGATATATAAATATATTTAGATATGTGAATAAACAGGGAAAAAGGTACATTAAATTGTTTTATGTAAGGATGGGGGGAAGGGGTTGCAACCCTGTCCCTGACAATTGGAGTTTATGCAGCTAGTATTATAAAGGAATTGGAGAGTGAAGTCCAAATAAATCCCTAAAAATATTGAGAGGAAGGAATAGTTGCATATCCTCTAAATACTTAAAATAGATGCATAGGAATAGGGTATTTAAATTGATCCAAACATTTTTTAGAACAAGCAAGTAGGTACTCATGAAAAACTAAAACATTCAAAAAGATTATGAAAATAATGTAATAGCCTGTTCATGATTGAAGTCCTCCTCAACTATAAAATGATCTTGTGCAGGGAGTTATTTAAAAAAAAAAAAAAAAAAAAGGCAGTATGTCAAGGGAAGATACACTTTTTGGCCCTGAAAAGGACCATTGTTTGGGTCCACAGACGATTGACAAAAACAATTGGAATAATACACATATGGAAACAACAATGTACAATGACATAACTGTGTGTGTCACAACAATGTAAACGAAGAAACACAGTAATGTAGTGTTTGTCTAAGCGAGTTACAGGGATAGCATTGAAGGAGTATCTACAAAAATCAAAAGAATGCCAACAGCACGCAACAGCAGCAAAAGAATGGTCACCCTCCCAAGTACTGACCGCGCCCGATGATGCTTGACTTGGGTGATCGAACGAGAGCAGGTTTGTTCATCATGGTATGGCCGTTGACACAAGTAAAGTACACGAGATTGATGACCTCTCACTATAATGAAAGGTCACCCTCCCAAGTACTGACCGCGCCCGATGATGCTTGACTTCGGTGATCGTGGTGGCGTCCTCTATGATTTGGAAACTATATCATAAGATATAATGGTTTTCTTACACAGATAGATTTTGGAAAGGTGGTATTGATGGGGTTATTAATTTTGGAGGTGTGATATCGATGGGGAATTGGGGGTCCAGGATATATAAATATATTTAGATATGTGAATAAACAGGGAAAAAGGTACATTAAATTGTTTTATGTAAGGATGGGGGAAGGGGTTGCAACCCTGTCCCTGACAATTGGAGTTTATGCAGCTAGTATTATAAAGGAATTGGAGAGTGAAGTCCAAATAAATCCCTAAAAATATTGAGAGGAAGGAATAGTTGCATATCCTCTAAATACTTAAAATAGATGCATAGGAATAGGGTATTTAAATTGATCCAAACATTTTTTAGAACAAGCAAGTAGGTACTCATGAAAAACTAAAACATTCAAAAAGATTATGAAAATAATGTAATAGCCTGTTCATGATTGAAGTCCTCCTCAACTATAAAATGATATTGTGCAGGGAGTTATTTAAAAAAAAAAAAAAAAAAAAGGCAGTATGTCAAGGGAAGATACACTTTTTGGCCCTGAAAAGGACCATTGTTTGGGTCCACAGACGATTGACAAAAACAATTGGAATAATACACATATGGAAACAACAATGTACAATGACATAACTGTGTGTGTCACAACAATGTAAACGAAGAAACACAGTAATGTAGTGTTTGTCTAAGCGAGTTACAGGGATAGCATTGAAGGAGTATCTACAAAAATCAAAAGAATGCCAACAGCACGCAACAGCAGCAAAAGAATGGTCACCCTCCCAAGTACTGACCGCGCCCGATGATGCTTGACTTGGGTGATCGAACGAGAGCAGGTTTGTTCATCATGGTATGGCCGTTGACACAAGTAAAGTACACGAGATTGATGACCTCTCACTATAATGAAAGGTCACCCTCCCAAGTACTGACCGCGCCCGATGATGCTTGACTTCGGTGATCGTGGTGGCGTCCTCTATGATTTGGAAACTATATCATAAGATATAATGGTTTTCTTACACAGATAGATTTTGGAAAGGTGGTATTGATGGGGTTATTAATTTTGGAGGTGTGATATCGATGGGGAATTGGGGGTCCAGGATATATAAATATATTTAGATATGTGAATAAACAGGGAAAAAGGTACATTAAATTGTTTTATGTAAGGATGGGGGGAAGGGGTTGCAACCCTGTCCCTGACAATTGGAGTTTATGCAGCTAGTATTATAAAGGAATTGGAGAGTGAAGTCCAAATAAATCCCTAAAAATATTGAGAGGAAGGAATAGTTGCATATCCTCTAAATACTTAAAATAGATGCATAGGAATAGGGTATTTAAATTGATCCAAACATTTTTTAGAACAAGCAAGTAGGTACTCATGAAAAACTAAAACATTCAAAAAGATTATGAAAATAATGTAATAGCCTGTTCATGATTGAAGTCCTCCTCAACTATAAAATGATATTGTGCAGGGAGTTATTTAAAAAAAAAAAAAAAAAAAAGGCAGTATGTCAAGGGAAGATACACTTTTTGGCCCTGAAAAGGACCATTGTTTGGGTCCACAGACGATTGACAAAAACAATTGGAATAATACACATATGGAAACAACAATGTACAATGACATAACTGTGTGTGTCACAACAATGTAAACGAAGAAACACAGTAATGTAGTGTTTGTCTAAGCGAGTTACAGGGATAGCATTGAAGGAGTATCTACAAAAATCAAAAGAATGCCAACAGCACGCAACAGCAGCAAAAGAATGGTCACCCTCCCAAGTACTGACCGCGCCCGATGATGCTTGACTTGGGTGATCGAACGAGAGCAGGTTTGTTCATCATGGTATGGCCGTTGACACAAGTAAAGTACACGAGATTGATGACCTCTCACTATAATGAAAGGTCACCCTCCCAAGTACTGACCGCGCCCGATGATGCTTGACTTCGGTGATCGTGGTGGCGT
>CAXBTE010000286.1:0-5000 GCA_963978545.1 Linyphia triangularis
CCGACTCTTCATAAATAATAAAAGGTTCAGTTTCATGGCATTATGCAGCTGAAATAGCTTTATGCTAGGGCATATTTTAATTGCTTCTCTTTAAGACGAGCAAAGCTAGCCAAGGGGATTGCATAGCAATCCAGGGGGTTGGCGAGCGTCAGTGAGCAGGGGGCAGAGCCCCCTAGTATACTTATAATTTAATAAAAAATCAAGTTTGGCCAATCCCAAAATAATCCTTTGATTAAGTACTAATTTGATTGGTATTGAATTTCATAGTTCAATGACAAGACATTAAGAATGGCATTCAAATTTAAAGTATCAGCTTTCCTTACTTTGTTCGTTTCTAAAACGACTTCAGCATAGGCTACTTGAAGCATAATTACTGTATAAACAATCAAATATTCCAGTAACTTTCATTGCAACGTTCATACATAATGCTACACATGTGTCACAAACCTCTGAATATCAATTGATTTTAATTACAAAAGCGCTTGTAACACAATAAGAGGGTGTCCCATAACAATTCACAGGGTTCCTCAACTTTTCCAGGCATTTTAATTAAATTTCCAGGTTTCATTTCAATTCGAAGTAAACAGTTAAAATTTTAATTTTAAACAAGGATTCTACAGAATAAAAAAAAAAAATTACAAGATCTTAATACGCATTTTCATCAATTAATAAATAAAAAAAAGCGGAAATCCACGAACATAAATTCATCAGAGATACATTCTTTTTCCCTGACAATTCCAGGTACGTGGTCACCCTGAAATCCCATTTCATTATAATACCAATTTCAAACGGGAAAATAACACAATTCGTACTACAACTACAGACCGTTCCACACTATTCAATTATCGCATACTGACAATGCGCACAATACGCATTTTATTTATGCATATATAAGCAAATTCATTATCCTATGTTTACCCATTTCCATTATACACTTTAAGAATTAATTTGATACTTGCGGGTTTTATTCTTTTCATTTCTGTCAAGGATGGATGGGACATCATATTCACATGCAACCTAACTTAAAAATATAAATGCTGAAAGTCGAAAATGTACTTTTTTACAAAATTCATTAACAAAATCAAAGGATTGACAAATGAATACATGGAATAAAAACTTCAGGCGGCCATCTTCATTGAATAATCAGACAGGGACCTACAGCTTAACGTGGATTCCGAACCACCAAAAACATCCACGTCCAAATCTTCGGGATTTAAACCCGGCACTTTTGGCATGTTCCAGAGCGCTAACCACACAGCCATCAGGTGGACTTGCAGTACAACAGAACAATGAATTAGCATTTACTTTATATTTCTAAATATTTGTTAGTATTACTTATGTAAAAACAAAAGTTAAGTATGTACATAGAGGCAGTGCAAGAATTTCATTCCCGCAATGCATCTACGAATGCTTGAGTACGTGTTGTACAAGAAGGCCATTAAACATTGCGGTCAAAATGGTAACTCATCTTAATCGCCAAATTTGGCGACACTTTCGGTGTACACTCCAGGTACATGTACTTCTGGCTTTTCGAATGCAATGTGGAGAATTCTCCTAATTACTATCTACGGAAGATTCACAAAGGAAGGCCAATAGAGCGGGTGATCGAGTTTGTACTTTGTTGCCAGTCATCGAGCATTGAATCTTTAGCGTTCTAGTTTTTAACTGCTGTTTGCGATACATTGTTGTGTAAAGAACTGTATCGAGTGCATTACAACAGGAAGAACAGAATCTGCACCGAGTCATGCATCGAAATAAATCTCTTCCAAGTTTTTAATCTGCTTTGGCTACAAACTATCTTTCGAAACTAGCCGTTTGTTTCCGAATTAATAACGCACTTACATTTCTCTAATGTGGTAGATATTAGTCACGGGAAATTTAACAAACTGCTTTTACAATTTGTTAAACACAATTGCACGAGATAGTACTTTTAAATAGTGAGGACAAGTGTTTGGTTTTCTAGTTAGTTTTAGGAGAAAGAAGCGAAATGGCAGATGTATGTTTGGACATTTTTGCTAACATTAACAAAAGGCAGCGATAGATATTCAAACTCAAATTACAATTACCATTGTTGTGCATTAACGTAAAACTAAATTTACTTCAGTTGTATATAAATATTCATTCAAATTAATTTTTTTAAAAATGATCGTTGCATTAATCACAGTTTTCTTTAAAAATCCTTTCCCATTCATTGTTTACTACATATTACATGGAAGATTATTGATTGATTGGTTTACAAAATCAGATTACATTTGTATATGCCTATAGTATTCATATATATTTAATTTATTGCATTTATTACGTAGTATAACCTCGATCCAAAAACAAAATTACTCATTTCGCAGAAAAATCAAGATGAAACACAAATTCACAGAAACAGCTGAAGTTTTTCCTTCTTCATCCAGGGAAAACCTGAAAAATATACAAACATCAGTCATTACAACGCTCGTCATATAACTTTTATCAAATGAGACATTCATTATAGCCCAAATATTTATTATCGTCTCCTCCAGCATAAAAATATAAGTCTTTTAAACAATTACAAAGCTCCACCACCTGGTGGTTAAAATATAAATTTACATGTAAAAAGATATTTCTCGAGCGGCACTGCACATCGGGAGAAATTTTAGTTAACAATTACTATAGTCCTTTAAAAAAGGAAAAGAAAAAAAAAAAAAATGACTGCTTGACAGCAAGCATTACATTTCATAATTTGTCGTGGGACAAACCCGTTGCGTTGCCTGACCGCTGCAAAGCAATGGCGCTGCGAGCGTAGTTAGGCTGTTGCGTTGCCCGACCGCTGCAAAGCAATGGCGCAGCGAGCGTAGTTTGCTACAGTCTGGCCTTTAAATCAACAATAAAATATTAGTTTAAGTTATGCAAAATATTGATTTTTCAAAGGGTTCGTTCAAATTCAACGACCGGGAAATCATTTAGTAATCGTCACCACTAAAAATTGAAATCCCGTACAAACATAACTATTACTCTGCCTGGGTGGATGGGTGGGGGCTTGTGGGATGGTTTTTTTCGAACTAATGACACAGTTTTTTCGAACGAATGACACAGCATCAATTAGCATAAAACTAAATGGATTCAGTGATTTGAAAGAAATTTGAAAATTTTTTCGAACGAATGACACAGCGTCTGTATGGTAGGCGAAGAACATATGGTAGGTGTTGCAATTAACCTGTTAAGAAGTAAACAATTCACTAACAAATCGTTAAAAAAAACACGCGTCAACCGTAGACTACAACATTAGAAAAATTCAAAAACGGAATAGTAAAACCCGCTTCTTCAAAAGTGGGAGAGAGAAAATAAGACGACACAAAATAAGCGACTTAAAAATGGAACAGAAAGCATGTACATCCAATCTTTTCTTAGGTCAAACAAGGTACAAACACGGAAACTTGTACACAGGGTTCCCACTCAAATCACAGAATGAAAATTAATGACTTTTAAGGACCTAAATAATGTTTTTATTTTCAAGCATCATATCTGTATTTAAATTTTTATTAAAGTATATTCTATCAAAAAAGTTAAAGTTGGTGGATTCGCAAATACGTCGGAAAATTTTGATACGGTGCAGATACGTGGTGGTCACGCGGGGATAGCAAGTCCGAGTTGTATTTTTATAAATTCTGCAGCTGGACAACATCTGTAAAAATTAAGGACTTTTAAGGACCTCTAAGCATTTTCAAGGACTTTTAAGGAATAGAAAACAAGTTCCAAATAAAAGAACTCTTAATGACTCTCTATGACCGTGGGAACCCTGGTACATAACATACAGACTGACAAACAAACTATGGTACTCGGAAATAATAATAAAAAAAATCAAAATCCGTAAATCACAGCAATTCCAAATTCCAACTTGGAAACATACACCCACTCACCAGGACACACGGAACGAGGAAAACAACTTTGCTGGAAATGTAGTACAAAAAACTATTCTAACAATGTATTCAAAATAATACAACCGAGAAATCTCCACAAAAGCATCAAAAACAAAAACCATGTACAAACGTACTGGAGGTATTTGTTTATTTTTGAAAAATTAAAAATACAAATGCTCAATTCCTAGAATAGTGATTAAATTTAAGAAATTACATTTTCAACTAAAAAAAAGGGATTTCTAACTTTATAGAAAATACGTCGGGGCAATTGTTTGTACACATTAAACGATGCAATATCGATCGCTTGAGTCTATTTTATTCACTTCAGTTTCATTTTGTGCATGAAAAATGTACGAATCAATCGCCCCGTTTGAGCTGAAAATTGGTACCGTCCATACAATTCGGGGTAGCGTAGCGGGTTTTTGAAGTGGGGCATTTCACTTAAGTGTAAAAAGAATGGACAGGGTTACATGCTGTGTTTTTTTACTTAATTCCAAGTTCAAGTTTGTTTGTCAGTCAGTCTGCATGTTACGTATAAGTTTCCGTGTTTCAATTATGTTGTTGAGGGATGTTGGTTGTTTCGGGACATAATCATGTACCTTGCATGACCTAAGAAATGATAAGATGTACATGCTTTCTGTTCCAATATTAAGTCACTTATTTTGTGTTGTCTTATTTTGTCTCTCCCATTTCTGAAGACGTTAACTATACAGCACTTGTATTTATAATTTGTGGTGTTTTCTATTCCGTTTTTGATTTTTTTCTAATGTTGTAGTCCACGGTTGACCGATTAAAGTTCATTTTATTGAATTGTTTACTTATAATTACTTAATTTACCTAGTTTAATTAGAAAGCTTACCTTATGTTCTTCGCCGACCATACGGATTTTTATTGCTGTGTAATGTAGAAAAAAAAGAAGAAAAAAAAAGGGGAAGAAAAAAAGAAAGGAAGAAAAAAAAGAAAAAAAAAAGCACTCAGCAGGGATAGACGGAGCGAGTGGACAGACAAGACGCGCACTAGACAATTTCCAACGTTCGCGTCAATGAAGGAGAGGAAGAAGGATTCACCAGATTCCCAACTGTCCCTATCTATCGCTCATGCTTAAAATAC
>CAXBTE010000286.1:10000-20000 GCA_963978545.1 Linyphia triangularis
AAGAGCTCGTCGTAGTGCGTTCGAATTTTTCAATTTAAAGAGACACTTCCGACCGGAGTCGGAAGAGGACGCCTTCGGTGCGGTGCGTTCTGCGACGCAGCTCTTCAAGCCTAGCCTCCCCCTCTGCAATAGAGAAGAGAAGACCTCCCTCCTGCCGAAAACGCGGCCGGGAACAAAGTAGGCACACCCTCGGCAAGGCGTCGCGGTGCGTTCGAACGGAGACCTCTCCACCGCCGTCCGACGGGTGCAGGCTCCTTTCCTCGGACTCCCGGGGAGGGGAGAGAGAGGAGAGTTTTTCAAAACAACTCCCAAGAGGGGAATCGATTTCGATAATGATCCTTCCGCAGGTTCACCTACGGAAACCTTGTTACGACTTTTACTTCCTCTAAATGATCAAGTTTGGTCATCTTTCCGGCACGTCGGCTCGACCCGAAAGCCAATCCGAGCGCCAGTCCGAAGACCTCACTAAATCATTCAATCGGTAGTAGCGACGGGCGGTGTGAACAAAGGCCAGGGACATAATCAACATGAGCTGATGACTCACGCTTACTAGGTGTTCCTCGTTCAAGCAAAACAATTACAATTTGCTATCCCCAGCACGAAGGAGGTTCAACGGGTTACCCAGTCCTGTCGGACAGGGAAAGCACACGCTGGTTCCTTCAATGTAGCGCGCGTGCGGCCCCGGACATCAAAGGGCATCACAGACCTGCTATTGCTCTGTTTCGTGCGGCTAAACGCCGCCCGTCCCTCTAAGAAGAACGTCCGACTCGGAGGATCGGAACGTCTATTTAGCAGGCTAGAGTCTCGTTCGTTAACGGAATTAACCAGACAAATCGCTCCACCAACTAAGAGCGGCCATGCACCACCACCCACAGAATCAAGAAAGAGCTCTCAATCTGTCAATCCTTCCTGTGTCCGGGCCAGGTGAGTTTTCGCGTGTTGAGTCAAATTAAGCCGCAGGCTCCACACCTTGTGTGGCCTTCCGTCAATTCCTTTAAGTTTCAGCTTTGCAACCATACTTCCCCCGGAACCCAAAAGCTTTGGTTTCCCGGAAGCTGCCCGGCGTGTCATTTGAGGAACACAGCCGGATCGCTGGCTGGCATCGTTTATGGTTAGAACTAGGGCGGTATCTGATCGCCTTCGAGCCTCTAACTTTCGTTCTTGATTAATGGAAACATTCTTGGCAAATGCTTTCGCAGTAGTTCGTCTTGCGACGGTCCAAGAATTTCACCTCTAGCGTCGCAGTACGGATGCCCCCGTCTGTCCCTCTTAATCATTACCTCGCGTTCCGAAAACCAACAAAATAGAACCGAGGTCCTATTCCATTATTCCATGCACCATTATCCAGGCGTCGCGCCTGCTTTGAGCACTCTAATTTTTTCAAAGTAAACTTGCCGGTCACCCGAGACAACCGGTGAAGATCATCAGGGGAAACCGGCTGGCCTGTTCAGAACGGACAGTGACCGCCGGTAGGCGGACCATCCGTCTGGAACTGAGATCCAACTACGAGCTTTTTAACCGCAACAACTTTAATATACGCTATTGGAGCTAGAATTACCGCGGCTGCTGGCACTAGACTTGCCCTCCAATGGATAATCGTTAAAGGATTTAGAGTGTACTCATTCCAATTACGGGGTCTCAAAAGAGTCCCGTATTGTTATTTTTCGTCACTACCTCCCCGTTCCGGGAGTGGGTAATTTGCGCGCCTGCTGCCTTCCTTGGATGTGGTAGCCGTTTCTCAGGCTCCCTCTCCGGAATCGAACCCTGATTCCCCGTCACCCGTTACAACCATGGTAGGCGCGTAACCTACCATCGACAGTTGATAAGGCAGACACTTGAAAGATACGTCGCCGGGACGAGCCCGTGCGATCAGCCCAAAGTTATACAGAGTCACCACAGTTCACGGACACGAGGCCCGATTGGTTTTGGTCTAATAAAAGCGCTCGTCCCCGAAGGTCGGAGCTCTGCTGCATGTATTAGCTCTAGAATTGCCACAGTTATCCAAGTAGTAAAGTACGATCCAAGGAACCATAACTGATTTAATGAGCCATTCGCGGTTTCGCCTTAATACGGCATGTACTTAGACATGCATGGCTTAATCTTTGAGACAAGCATATGACTACTGGCAGGATCAACCAGGTATCTTTCGTAACCGACCCGCTTTCGAGGGTGGAAACTTTTCGTTCGGGGATTTCTCCGCCGAATCCAATTCTTCGAGTCGCGGCCCACGTGTCGGCAGGCCGCGGGGGGCCCGAGATGGGCCCCGCGTCACTTCTCGAATCGAATTTTTAACATGTCATTCTCTAGACGGTTCGGTACTCACGACGTCCCCGACTGCTTCTTTCGCAGCGGGGCGAGTTTTCGGAGGCGTCGAGCTTTTTCGGTGCGTAGGGCACAATGGCAGAGAACCCTTTTCTTCGTTCATTGCGACTGCGTTACACCTGCTCGACGCGGAGGTCGAGAGGCTCGCACAGAGGCCGAGACAATTTGGAAGCGGCGAGAGTCTCCAACACAGAACGTGTTCGATCGGCTCGCCTAGCAGACACAGGTGTCCACATATATAAGGCGCAGCATATCCACAGCTTTTCCGATTTTTTACCAACTACCACCACTTCGGCCTATTTTGTCGGAACTGCAGTAGTTTCCGACACGCAATCTTGCTTGCATGCTGGACGCGATTTCGTCATGCCGCACAAAGTGTCTTTCGCCGCCGGTTCACTCGACGCGACTTGCGTACTTACGCCGCATCAGCGGGACATAGAATCTAAAAGCGTTTCCCACTTAGAAATAATTCTCCACTTAGAACTATTTTCATTTTTGAACTTTGAAATTTGTTACGACTTTGAAATATTTTTCGACTTAGAAATAATTTTCCACTTAGAAACATATCAAAACTTAGAAATAAATCTCGACTTCGAATTAATTCAAATTAATGAAATACTTCACAACGGATCCAGAACAAGCACAACGGATCGAGATCGGAGAAACACATCGAAGCATTGATTTGGAACTTGCAAATAAACGACGCTTCTCTCACCTTTCTACATAGTACCAATCGGAAGAGGAATAAACGGGCTTCAAAATTCTTCAATCGGATCCATAAATAGTGCAACGTGCAAGACGCAAGAAAAGCACGAAACAAGCCTCTACGCAAGCACTGCATACGGACAACAAGTGGATATTTACAACAACTCGCATCGCTTTTGCCACGTTCCTCCTACAAAGCCAAACTGTTGCAATTTATATTCAAAAAGTACGAAAGTTGCGCTACAAAAGGCAACAATCCGCGAGGATTTATTTGGAAATGCAAAGGAGATATAAGAGTGTGTAAACCATGACCACGTCGTTAAGGTAAGCAGCGATGTCGATGTCATCAAATTGGAATAAAAAACGTTTGCGACGCTTCATTAACTTCGCTAATCGTGCTCAAGTATTATTGATATCCTGTGCACAATATGGCATAACAATTCCCTTATCAAACCTACACCTAATTACTTAAAACTCGACAAAAGTATACTACATACGCTGTCAACTTTCTTTAAGGCCACTGGTCCGCAATGCAGATTTTAAATGGATAAACACTCCAATTTGGATATCTATATTCACGTTATCTTGCATAAATAAGGAACCTATTCATATTAAATTAATGATACGATGCTTACTTTTAAAAATCTGTTATTGTAAAGCACACAATATTCATAACTATCCAGCAATGGTGTCTTATGCATTGCCTGATCGAGATAACGACGCTTTCGTTCCCAACATTCCGTTTCAAAACAATAAACGTTGCTTGCCTTTTCTAAATTCAAATTGAATGTTTAATATTAATATTAGGAAGGTTTATTATTAATATAATCCCAACAATATTCATCAGAAATAAACATAAGGTGCTCATAATGCATCTGCACCCTTCATATCATTTGAAACCACATATTTAATTAGCGTATCAAGACAAACTTGATGGAAATTACAAATTAATGAAACTGAAACGATACTGTACCTGGTTCACTAACCAAGACGAGACCGAGAAACGGTTAGATGCACTTGCGTGGCACAGCGTTGCGGAGACCCGTCATTTGTGGTTTGACAAGTTCCTTTTGTTGAAAATTACAATTCTAAATCTCCATTTTAAGTAGCTTTCAATACATTGCAATGCCATTGGCTTTATTGAGACTGTTACTAGTTTATCAATTCATTTATAATGTCAAATGATACTCAACACACATAGTTACGCCATGTTACAAATTTGCATCGCGTTTGAATCCTTTTATATTTCATTCACGATTGGAGGAAATGCAATTTTCGGTACATTCGAAATTGTTACAAAATTCATCTATATAATATTGGCTACATCTCACTACCTCGGATTTCCTCAAAATGTACAGGCATTGCAATTTTTTTTATGAAGTTTCGGTGGGTTTACGCAAAAATGTAGCCTATTCAGTTTTGCTGCCATGTTTTGTTGGGCAATTTCAAAAAAATGTAGAGGTTGCTGCAGCCCTCCATTGTAAGCTTTTTTTATTACATCCCATCATTATTAAACTGAATAAGAAACATTTGCAATTTTTCCAATGTATTCCTTCTATATATATAATTCTCTTGCGAAACATCAAAATTTGGCTTCATTTCTGTGAACAGAATGACAACGACTTCAATCACCAATCTTCTAAATGCACTTTATGCAAGAAATTCCAGCCAGCCAATCACAATATTTCTTTTGAAATTTGACAAATACATCTGGCAACAACTTGGGATTCGCTATATTTTGTTTTTATTATTACAATCTACAGATATAAATTATTGCCTATTTAAAACGTATTGATTTAATAGTTATGATGATGCAAGAATAAATAGATCCAAGATGTGTACATTTCTTTTGGATTAGAATTCCGGATAAATCAGACTTTTCGGAAAATTTATCTGCTGGAACATGTTCCGGAGGTCGCCGGGTTGCATTCAGTGCTAAATCGCCAATTTTAAAAAAATCGCTAAGAGGCGTTGTGCAGTAAATCTGAACCTATACTCATCTTTAATCAATAGCTAATACGAATTGAAAACTTTCCAGCTAATACGAATTAACAATCACAATACGAAAAAACTATCAAAATAACGAATAAAATTTCAACCATTCAAAATCTCATATAAAATTTTAAAACACAACTTTTGGCGAAATATGGATAATTTTCTCGCCAAATTTGATTTTCAAAAAATTCCGGTTGATTTCATTTTATTTTCCAAGTATCACAAAAAAGATTAAGTGAACATATGATTGCTTCGTTAAGAAATTTCGATAAGCAACTTTAATTATTTTGGCGCTTTGTACAAAACCAGCCCGTTAATTTTATTTGTTCAATAAAATAACCGATCTTTTTTAAATATATGTACACAACTGTTTACTTTGGTTGTTTTCCAAGAACTTTCTACTACGTTGCCACAATGTCCCTGCTTAACGCGTCTCGACAGCAACAGAATAATGACGTGGCAAGTATTCCGACTCTTCATAAATAATAAAAGGTTCAGTTTCATGGCATTATGCAGCTGAAATAGCTTTATGCTAGGGCATATTTTAATTGCTTCTCTTTAAGACGAGCAAAGCTAGCCAAGGGGATTGCATAGCAATCCAGGGGGTTGGCGAGCGTCAGTGAGCAGGGGGCAGAGCCCCCTAGTATACTTATAATTTAATAAAAAATCAAGTTTGGCCAATCCCAAAATAATCCTTTGATTAAGTACTAATTTGATTGGTATTGAATTTCATAGTTCAATGACAAGACATTAAGAATGGCATTCAAATTTAAAGTATCAGCTTTCCTTACTTTGTTCGTTTCTAAAACGACTTCAGCATAGGCTACTTGAAGCATAATTACTGTATAAACAATCAAATATTCCAGTAACTTTCATTGCAACGTTCATACATAATGCTACACATGTGTCACAAACCTCTGAATATCAATTGATTTTAATTACAAAAGCGCTTGTAACACAATAAGAGGGTGTCCCATAACAATTCACAGGGTTCCTCAACTTTTCCAGGCATTTTAATTAAATTTCCAGGTTTCATTTCAATTCGAAGTAAACAGTTAAAATTTTAATTTTAAACAAGGATTCTACAGAATAAAAAAAAAAAATTACAAGATCTTAATACGCATTTTCATCAATTAATAAATAAAAAAAAGCGGAAATCCACGAACATAAATTCATCAGAGATACATTCTTTTTCCCTGACAATTCCAGGTACGTGGTCACCCTGAAATCCCATTTCATTATAATACCAATTTCAAACGGGAAAATAACACAATTCGTACTACAACTACAGACCGTTCCACACTATTCAATTATCGCATACTGACAATGCGCACAATACGCATTTTATTTATGCATATATAAGCAAATTCATTATCCTATGTTTACCCATTTCCATTATACACTTTAAGAATTAATTTGATACTTGCGGGTTTTATTCTTTTCATTTCTGTCAAGGATGGATGGGACATCATATTCACATGCAACCTAACTTAAAAATATAAATGCTGAAAGTCGAAAATGTACTTTTTTACAAAATTCATTAACAAAATCAAAGGATTGACAAATGAATACATGGAATAAAAACTTCAGGCGGCCATCTTCATTGAATAATCAGACAGGGACCTACAGCTTAACGTGGATTCCGAACCACCAAAAACATCCACGTCCAAATCTTCGGGATTTAAACCCGGCACTTTTGGCATGTTCCAGAGCGCTAACCACACAGCCATCAGGTGGACTTGCAGTACAACAGAACAATGAATTAGCATTTACTTTATATTTCTAAATATTTGTTAGTATTACTTATGTAAAAACAAAAGTTAAGTATGTACATAGAGGCAGTGCAAGAATTTCATTCCCGCAATGCATCTACGAATGCTTGAGTACGTGTTGTACAAGAAGGCCATTAAACATTGCGGTCAAAATGGTAACTCATCTTAATCGCCAAATTTGGCGACACTTTCGGTGTACACTCCAGGTACATGTACTTCTGGCTTTTCGAATGCAATGTGGAGAATTCTCCTAATTACTATCTACGGAAGATTCACAAAGGAAGGCCAATAGAGCGGGTGATCGAGTTTGTACTTTGTTGCCAGTCATCGAGCATTGAATCTTTAGCGTTCTAGTTTTTAACTGCTGTTTGCGATACATTGTTGTGTAAAGAACTGTATCGAGTGCATTACAACAGGAAGAACAGAATCTGCACCGAGTCATGCATCGAAATAAATCTCTTCCAAGTTTTTAATCTGCTTTGGCTACAAACTATCTTTCGAAACTAGCCGTTTGTTTCCGAATTAATAACGCACTTACATTTCTCTAATGTGGTAGATATTAGTCACGGGAAATTTAACAAACTGCTTTTACAATTTGTTAAACACAATTGCACGAGATAGTACTTTTAAATAGTGAGGACAAGTGTTTGGTTTTCTAGTTAGTTTTAGGAGAAAGAAGCGAAATGGCAGATGTATGTTTGGACATTTTTGCTAACATTAACAAAAGGCAGCGATAGATATTCAAACTCAAATTACAATTACCATTGTTGTGCATTAACGTAAAACTAAATTTACTTCAGTTGTATATAAATATTCATTCAAATTAATTTTTTTAAAAATGATCGTTGCATTAATCACAGTTTTCTTTAAAAATCCTTTCCCATTCATTGTTTACTACATATTACATGGAAGATTATTGATTGATTGGTTTACAAAATCAGATTACATTTGTATATGCCTATAGTATTCATATATATTTAATTTATTGCATTTATTACGTAGTATAACCTCGATCCAAAAACAAAATTACTCATTTCGCAGAAAAATCAAGATGAAACACAAATTCACAGAAACAGCTGAAGTTTTTCCTTCTTCATCCAGGGAAAACCTGAAAAATATACAAACATCAGTCATTACAACGCTCGTCATATAACTTTTATCAAATGAGACATTCATTATAGCCCAAATATTTATTATCGTCTCCTCCAGCATAAAAATATAAGTCTTTTAAACAATTACAAAGCTCCACCACCTGGTGGTTAAAATATAAATTTACATGTAAAAAGATATTTCTCGAGCGGCACTGCACATCGGGAGAAATTTTAGTTAACAATTACTATAGTCCTTTAAAAAAGGAAAAGAAAAAAAAAAAAAATGACTGCTTGACAGCAAGCATTACATTTCATAATTTGTCGTGGGACAAACCCGTTGCGTTGCCTGACCGCTGCAAAGCAATGGCGCTGCGAGCGTAGTTAGGCTGTTGCGTTGCCCGACCGCTGCAAAGCAATGGCGCAGCGAGCGTAGTTTGCTACAGTCTGGCCTTTAAATCAACAATAAAATATTAGTTTAAGTTATGCAAAATATTGATTTTTCAAAGGGTTCGTTCAAATTCAACGACCGGGAAATCATTTAGTAATCGTCACCACTAAAAATTGAAATCCCGTACAAACATAACTATTACTCTGCCTGGGTGGATGGGTGGGGGCTTGTGGGATGGTTTTTTTCGAACTAATGACACAGTTTTTTCGAACGAATGACACAGCATCAATTAGCATAAAACTAAATGGATTCAGTGATTTGAAAGAAATTTGAAAATTTTTTCGAACGAATGACACAGCGTCTGTATGGTAGGCGAAGAACATATGGTAGGTGTTGCAATTAACCTGTTAAGAAGTAAACAATTCACTAACAAATCGTTAAAAAAAACACGCGTCAACCGTAGACTACAACATTAGAAAAATTCAAAAACGGAATAGTAAAACCCGCTTCTTCAAAAGTGGGAGAGAGAAAATAAGACGACACAAAATAAGCGACTTAAAAATGGAACAGAAAGCATGTACATCCAATCTTTTCTTAGGTCAAACAAGGTACAAACACGGAAACTTGTACACAGGGTTCCCACTCAAATCACAGAATGAAAATTAATGACTTTTAAGGACCTAAATAATGTTTTTATTTTCAAGCATCATATCTGTATTTAAATTTTTATTAAAGTATATTCTATCAAAAAAGTTAAAGTTGGTGGATTCGCAAATACGTCGGAAAATTTTGATACGGTGCAGATACGTGGTGGTCACGCGGGGATAGCAAGTCCGAGTTGTATTTTTATAAATTCTGCAGCTGGACAACATCTGTAAAAATTAAGGACTTTTAAGGACCTCTAAGCATTTTCAAGGACTTTTAAGGAATAGAAAACAAGTTCCAAATAAAAGAACTCTTAATGACTCTCTATGACCGTGGGAACCCTGGTACATAACATACAGACTGACAAACAAACTATGGTACTCGGAAATAATAATAAAAAAAATCAAAATCCGTAAATCACAGCAATTCCAAATTCCAACTTGGAAACATACACCCACTCACCAGGACACACGGAACGAGGAAAACAACTTTGCTGGAAATGTAGTACAAAAAACTATTCTAACAATGTATTCAAAATAATACAACCGAGAAATCTCCACAAAAGCATCAAAAACAAAAACCATGTACAAACGTACTGGAGGTATTTGTTTATTTTTGAAAAATTAAAAATACAAATGCTCAATTCCTAGAATAGTGATTAAATTTAAGAAATTACATTTTCAACTAAAAAAAAGGGATTTCTAACTTTATAGAAAATACGTCGGGGCAATTGTTTGTACACATTAAACGATGCAATATCGATCGCTTGAGTCTATTTTATTCACTTCAGTTTCATTTTGTGCATGAAAAATGTACGAATCAATCGCCCCGTTTGAGCTGAAAATTGGTACCGTCCATACAATTCGGGGTAGCGTAGCGGGTTTTTGAAGTGGGGCATTTCACTTAAGTGTAAAAAGAATGGACAGGGTTACATGCTGTGTTTTTTTACTTAATTCCAAGTTCAAGTTTGTTTGTCAGTCAGTCTGCATGTTACGTATAAGTTTCCGTGTTTCAATTATGTTGTTGAGGGATGTTGGTTGTTTCGGGACATAATCATGTACCTTGCATGACCTAAGAAATGA
>CAXBTE010000286.1:25000-42500 GCA_963978545.1 Linyphia triangularis
GTTTCTTTTCCTCCGCTTATTTATATGCTTAAATTCAGCGGGTCATCTCGTCTGATCTGAGGTCGACAATAAATATTTTTTCTCCCATCCGAAAACGGAGGAAGGACGGAAAGGCGGTCGTGCCAGCATCGAACCGAAGGCCCGTCAAGGCGGAGAAAGCACTCGTCTTCTCCAGCCGACGGGCGTGCACATCGGCGACGCTTCTTTCGACCGGTGAGGATTCCGTTTCTACTTACTTGAGCCGGCGGAAAACGAGTCTTCCGGTGCGGCCAATTGGAAACGAATTTCCTAGGCAAGTCTTATCCGACCCTCAGACAGGCGAGGCCCCGGGTAGGACCCGAGGCCGCAATGTGCGTTCGAAAAATCAGTGCTCAATGTGTCCTGCAATTCACACCAAATCTCGCAGCTGGCTGCGTTCTTCATCGACCCGTGAGCCGAGTGATCCACTGTTCAGAGTTGTAATTTTTTTTTTTTATGACTCGCTCCCTAAAGAGCTCGTCGTAGTGCGTTCGAATTTTTCAATTTAAAGAGACACTTCCGACCGGAGTCGGAAGAGGACGCCTTCGGTGCGGTGCGTTCTGCGACGCAGCTCTTCAAGCCTAGCCTCCCCCTCTGCAATAGAGAAGAGAAGACCTCCCTCCTGCCGAAAACGCGGCCGGGAACAAAGTAGGCACACCCTCGGCAAGGCGTCGCGGTGCGTTCGAACGGAGACCTCTCCACCGCCGTCCGACGGGTGCAGGCTCCTTTCCTCGGACTCCCGGGGAGGGGAGAGAGAGGAGAGTTTTTCAAAACAACTCCCAAGAGGGGAATCGATTTCGATAATGATCCTTCCGCAGGTTCACCTACGGAAACCTTGTTACGACTTTTACTTCCTCTAAATGATCAAGTTTGGTCATCTTTCCGGCACGTCGGCTCGACCCGAAAGCCAATCCGAGCGCCAGTCCGAAGACCTCACTAAATCATTCAATCGGTAGTAGCGACGGGCGGTGTGAACAAAGGCCAGGGACATAATCAACATG
This sequence comes from Linyphia triangularis, assembly GCA_963978545.1. Taxonomy (NCBI): domain Eukaryota; kingdom Metazoa; phylum Arthropoda; class Arachnida; order Araneae; family Linyphiidae; genus Linyphia; species Linyphia triangularis. The sequence continues at coordinate 26,020 of CAXBTE010000286.1, forward strand.
AGCTGATGACTCACGCTTACTAGGTGTTCCTCGTTCAAGCAAAACAATTACAATTTGCTATCCCCGGTTGGCATCACTGACTCGGAGCGGGCAAGACGCGTTTTTGCTTAGCTCCTGAGATTTTTAAAGTTTTTACCGCAAATTCATCAAAATACAGCTAAAAGTGCCTTTTAATAATTGCGGAAGTTTCCGGAAGGTTTGCATTGAAGTTTTGAGTGTTTTTAAACCGTTTTTGAGTGAATTGTGAGCGTTTTTATCCGGAAATTGCATTGTTTACTTTTCACCGGACACCTTCTGCCCCATTGCGGGGCAAATAGCTGGATCCTGGTCACAAAACTCCCCCTACAGTACCACCGGGGATTAGAGGTATGTTCCAGAGTGATTTCCAGCTTGAAATAGCCTGTTTTTAACCTGATTGTGCTGTTCAGGAGTTTCCCGCCCGATCTTTTTCCCGCCCAAGACGCCATTTTTGGTCATACCGGGAGCTACATACTACTTCTACTGAGCCACACCTCGCCGACATCTTTGGTCGCGGCCTTATTCCCAAGGAAGCAATGTGTTTACATCAAAAATTTTAAGGCTGTGTTTCATCTGTGATCTGTGCTCCCGTGTTTTCAACTCAAGTATACCAAGGCTGTGTTTTTTGTGCTGTTTTTTCAGATCAAGAACTTCAAGTTTGTGTTTAGCAGGTATATCACCGAACTGAACATTTGAACATTCGGACCACCGAACGGATTTCTCAACACCAGAGAACTGTGATACAGGTTTTAGCTAAAATCTTTTTTAGCTGTTTTTATTACCTTTTTCATGCTTCAACCTCTTTTGGGTCCTGTTGATCCCCCTTTGTTTTTAAAAACCAGAATTTTAAGTTTTTAATGCTCCATATATATATTTTTAAAACCTTCACCTTGTATTTCATTGTAAAAATCTCATTATTTTAAAATAACCTTTTATAATGGCCGATAACAAAGAGTCTAGAGAGGAGTCTGAACTGAGGGAAAATATTTTGAATCTGGTGGAGATGACTAGGGAAAAGTTGGAAGAGGGCGCTAACACAAACGACAGAAAATTAATGCAAACAGTTGGTATGATTGATATTTTCCATAAGGATAACAAAAATAAAAAACTAGGATCACGGCTTATGACCACAATTTATAAAGCATTTATTCAGCCCCTCACCGAAATATATGTCGAAACTAGACTGGAGGGAAGGGAGGCCACCAAGGAAATCCGAATCCTAGAGGATAGGTTTGACCGTGAAACCATTGCCTCACTATCCCCCATGAGCACCTCCCTGCAGGGCTGCAACACACAGGCTTTAAGGGATAAGATTAACCAGTTGGAAAAAGAAATCGATATAATGACGGGTAAGAACATACAAATTAGGGAGGATTACTCTGCTCTACTCAGAGAGGTAGGGGACAGAGTAAGAGACAATCAGGTCTCTACAGTAACACTGGAACGAGACATTATGGAAGCCGTAAGGGGCGAATTAACTAAACATACAGAAGAATTTATCAAAAACGCACCTCCCAACATCGAAGAAATTGCCGAATTGCTTGAGGAGAGACTTATCAGAGTAGCAAATAACATAATAGAAACTAATAATGTACCAGAAGCAGACATAAGAGAAATTTACGAAGAATCAGCCCCGGCCCCCCCCCCCCCGATTTCATATAGTCAAGCCGCCCAACGTGGCATGAAAAATCCAAGGCCAAACAAAAAGCCAATGCGTAAGGAGCACTGTCTCATCATCAAAAATCATGATCACATAGATTTTGAAACAACTAAGAATCTCATTATGAACTCCATAACATTAAAAGAATTCCCAATTAAAATTAATAATATCCGTAAAATAAAGGAAGGCATTGTAATTACCACCCCCAACGATGAAGACGTCAACAAACTACAAACACTAATAACCACAAACGACAAACTAAAAGAAAAAATTGACTCCTATAAACCCAAAGTAAACAACCCTAAAATAATCATAACAAATATATCGGGTGAACACTCAAAAGATATGATTCTCAGTGAACTGTTCACCCAAAACGACTTTCTAAATGCAGAAAACTGCAGAGCAGAGTTCAAAATTAAGGGTAAGAGGGGAGTACATTGGGTTTTGTCCTTAAATTCAGAGACTTTTAAAAGGTCAATGACTGAGAGGTATTTGTTTTTGGGGTGGCAACGTTTAAGAGTGAACGAATTTAATAGTGTACGACACTGTAAGAAATGTGGCCAATTTGGCCACACAGTCGCTCAGTGCAGGAGTGAGAGCGAAATTTGCTTAAACTGTAGCTCAACCGGACATGTAAGCGCAGATTGTGTAAATACCCCATCTTGTGTTAATTGTAAATTTTCCAACAATACATATAAAATGAAATATGACATCAGCCATCCCTGCACAGACAGGATTAATTGCCCGAACTACCTTCGCAACCTAGAGATTCAACGAAGATATACTGACTATGGTGACTAAACTCAAAATAATACAAATTAACTTCAATCATTCTCTGAGGGCTCACGAGGCGGCCCTTGTGGTCGCTAGTGAACAAAACATCGACTTGATCTGCGTTCAGGACCCATATTTATATAAAGACACATTACTTAAACTCCCCTTTGGCTTTCGCGTTTATAATTCCCTTTCCTTTAAATCAATAATTATAGTCTGCAATAGAGAAATCATAACTAATTTTAAATGTAGCACGAACTCTTCGGTCTTTATAGAGGTCACCCATAACAACCAAAACTTTATTTTAAGCAGCATTTACTTTCCCCCCCATGACAATATAGATACTCTTTTTGAAGAATTCAAAGACATAGACTTTCATAAAAATCAACATATCCTAATGGGTGACTTCAACTCCAGATCTCGTATCTGGGGTTACAACATCGAAGACCTTAGAGGCCGAAGAGTTTTAGAATTTTTAATAGAACATAACTTTACAATCTGTAATAAACCGGAACTTGGGCACACCTTTTACTCCACTATGGGAAAAGGGTGCCCTGATTTAACTATAATATCATCATCTCTTTTTTCATCAATATCAAGCTGGGAAATCCTGGACGTGGAGTCAAACAGCGATCACAGGTACGTCTGTGTGACCTTGGAGAATGACCTCAATAATAATACAGACTTTTACTTTAAAACCAATTACGGAATGGGCAGATTTGGGCGGTTCTTCCGTAAAGAAATCCCAAAATTACAGAATCTAATGAAACAAATAAAAGATACTGATACATTAGATAATTACTTTAAAGAACTAATCAATATAACTAAAACCTGCGCATTTAAATATATCCGTAAAAAGAAAAAATCTAATAAAATAAAATTTAACTGGTGGACCCCCCAACTAAAAACAAAAAGAAATCAAGTTACAGCATTATATAAAAGACTAAAAAACCTCATTAAGAGGGATTCCCCTGCCCAGGAGATTCGGGCCGCGGACCTTGCCTATAAAAAAACCAGAGGAGAATTTAAACTTTCAATAAGTAAAGAAAAAACCATTTCATGGAGGAGATTTTGCAATATCTACACGGAAAAATTTGGAATAACTTTTAAACTAGCCCTCAATAAAACCAATTTACACCAAGGAATACAAATACAATCAAACAATATAAATGACTCTTACCTTGATAAAATTAACCTACTTATCGACAAAACCTTTGGCGCGCCACCTTACCCAAACTGTATTTTCCCTCATCATAATAATTTTATTACAGAAGATATAAAAGAAATTGAAATTGGCAATGTTTTTAAAAAATTGAAAAAGGGCAAGGCCCCTGGTCTGGATCTCCTGGATTACAATATTTGGGAAAAGATATTTAAGATTTGCCCGCAACTTTTAACCTCCCCCATTAATTATTGCAATAAATTCGCCTATTTCCCCCAACCACTTCGTAATGCAAGGGTCTTTTTCCTGCTAAAACCAGGAAAGGACCCTGCATCCGATGAATCCTACCGCCCTATCTGCCTTCTCCCAACACTAGGTAAATTAATAGAGAGAATTTTCGTAAATAGAATAAATTACCATATCCATAAAAACCAGCTCCTACACCATAGGCAGTATGGTTTTCAAGAACTAAAGAGTTGCGAAGGAGCAGTATCCGATTTAGTCCACCACATCAAATCCTTTAAAAAGAAACAACATGTTTCATTAACAACCATAGACATAAAATCAGCTTTTGATAACCTAAATTGGCAAATCCTAGTTCAAATATTAGAAAATTTAAATATTCCCACCTACCTAAAACAATTTATTTATACCTATCTACAAAATAGAACCATTTCATTTATCGAAAATAATACCAATATAACCAGAATAATTTACAAAGGGGCACCACAGGGATCGGTGATCGCACCGATCCTGTGGTTGCTCTACTTCAACAAAACACTCTGTCTGTGCAGCGATTTGTTCTACATCCAGGCCTTCGCCGACGACCTTGCGGTGGTGACCACTGGTACCACCCGCGCTAACCTAGAAATTAATACCAACCAAATACTTGAGGAGCTCAGCGGGGTCCTCGACTCTCTATCTCTGGAAATTTCAACCTTAAAAAGTAAATCCATAGTATTCGGGAAGGATCACCCACTTGACAGAAGAAACCCTATGTTCAAAATTAAAAATAATCCTATTAAAATAGTAAAAGAATTAAATTACCTGGGGATCCTTCTCGACAATCGTCTAACTTTCAGCCCCCATATATTAAAAATATACGAAAGATGCTACAATTTATCTAATTGCTTTGGTAGAGTTGCGGGGAATTCCTGGGGCGCCAGTCGAGACCTCCTTAAAATCTGGTACCTCACAGTGATCGAAAAAATCGCCTCCTATGGAGCAGGGGTCTGGGCGGGTTCTCTAACCTCTGCCCAGATTGCCCGTTTAACATCGCTCCAGAGGCCATTCCTGTTGAGAATTGCTGGCGCTTACAGGACGTCCCCCAACGATTCACTTAACGTAATCCTTGGAATTTTACCTCTTCATATTTATTGCAACTCCTTATTTATTAAATTTAATATTTGGAATAGGAGGGTGGATCCCCTTGGAGTTACATCCTCCTTTCCATCCCCAGAGATGTTTGAGGAGAGGAGCCCGCTGGCCTCCTCCCACCCCTATTACTGGACTACACCAATAAATAATAGATTTCTCCCTGACACCCTATGGGACGTGTACACTGATGGTTCCAAGATTGGTGGCAATGTGGGTTTCTCGGTGTGCGCGTTCCATAGTGGTGTCTTAAAACAAACCTTTACTTATAAAATGAACGATGACAATACAGTATTTCAAGCAGAATTATCAGCAATAATGACAGCAGTTGAATGGGCAAAAGATAAAAACATCCGAATAAATATCTTCACGGACAGCAGGTCCTCGATCGAAGTGCTGGGCAGTGTCAATAATAAATCTAAAATAATCCATAAATTCAAAAACACTCTCTATTCCTATAAAGACAACTTTAATATATATTGGGTGAGGGCCCATGAGGGGCTCCTAGGAAATGAGACTGCAGATTACCACGCCAAACTGGGAGCCTCGAGTGGGACCCCCTATTCATTACCCCTTCCATATTCCAACTTAAAAATAATTATTAAATCAAAAGCACGTAAATGGTGGCAGCAAAACTGGAGACTGAGTGGGGGTACGGGGAACGGGAGAGTTCGCTCTTTCCTTCCCCGTGTCTCCACCGACTTTCAAATAACAAATAGATTCATAATTTATTTCTTAACAAATCATGGTCCCTTCTTGCAATACCTAAAAAGATTCAAAATTAAAGCTAACGACAACTGCCCTTGCGGTTCGGTCGGGGATTCAGATCATTACATATTCGAATGCCCATTAACAGGGGCCCACCACTTGGTTCGTCCGGCGGAGGCTTATAAAAATGCATGGTTGATGTCAGTAATAAAAAACAACCTATCTTGTAATAAAATAATACAATCCATTAAAGTTAGTAATAAAATCTGCAACGCAGACCCAAACCCATAATAGCTTATATTGATCTTTCCCCCCTAATTTTAATATGTAAATTTACTTGCCCATTTTGAATTTTGAATATAGAATATAATGAATTTCCTTGAAGATAGAACCTATCTTTAACGGTACAGCCTTAAATTAATCTTTGAATAATTATTATCTTTCCATAAAGTTTTATCCTAATTCGGATTTAACTCAGGTCAATTTATTTTGACTTAAACAAATTTATTCTGGCTTGAGTTGTTTTAGTTTTGTGTGAGTTATCTCAGCCTAACATAAATTGATTTTGATTTGCAGCTTATTACAGAGTTTAATTACTATAAAACAATTTAACAATTTAAAAATTTTTTTTTTTTTTTTTTGAAGAGTCAGAATTTTGCAATTACTGCAAATTTTAACTGGTTTTAACTCAACACTAATTAATTAGAAATATAATAACTCTTTGTTCCTGGTTCCTCATCGGTCGTGGTGGCTTCAATAAATTTAAAAATTTTTATTTCCTCTCCCTAGGTCCTGGGTCCCTTTAACTCCATACAAAAATTACATAAATTAAAATAATTAATATACATCTATACCTAAAATTTTTTATATTTAAATTTATACTTAAAACTTTTATATATAAATCTTATTTTTTTTACAAAATTAAGGCACTACCCTATGCTCGGTATACCCAGGACCTAACCACCCCCACACCACAGATGTGAGAGTGGGTTTGCCCCTAATACACAATAATTACAGTCTTATCACCTAATATAACCCAATTTAATTTACACAATTTAATACATGTTAGTCATATACAGTTTTCGACCTCATTCACACCTTGGGTACCCACTCTTCATCTGTCCTACAATAGAATACATATCATATATTAATTATACAGGTTATATTAGGCATTCTACATCCATCACAGACATTCAATTAACATACACACACAATAGTTAGTCCCTCCGATATTAAGCGATCACGATTGCAATTTATGCTCTTCACACTACCTATACCACCATGACCGATTCAGAGGACAGAACCAGGAACACAATAGTATGAGCAGTGCAGAAAGCCGGTGCCCTACCGACCAGGCTGCCTGGCGGTGAGGGACCGGCTTCTTCTAATTAATTTAAATTTAACTTTTAATATTTTTTTTGAAAACCGAAACTAAAATCTTTGCGCAAATATATAACATTTTCGCTCTCCGCCTTCACTGGGTGACTGAGGTGGTGTTTCACTAGTGTTTTGTGATGTTTGGTATTGGATCAGGGGTCTCCCAGCATACCCTACAATTTTTTGTAATTTTTGTATTTTTAACAATAGAATGTTAACTAAATAACAAATCAAGTAATTTGACCTTACTTTTGTATCAATATATATATTTTTCGAAAAACACATTGCCCATTGTGCGATTTTTCAATTTACGTTTGGTTTACTTTACTCCTTTTGACGCACAATGGGCTAGTTTTGATCTTTCATTTGGCCCATTGTGCATACAAATTTTTATAGGATTTTGTCCTTTTTTAAATACCCTTTTTCCATTGTTATTGCCTGATATAATCTAGTGTTATTTTCACCTTTGTAATATTATAAGTTTACATAGTATTGGAATTAATATGGTTTGGTTTACTTTGAAATTTTTACAGATTGCACAATGGGCTAACTTCGATCTTTCATTTGGCCCACTGTGCATACAAATTTTTATGGGATTTTGTCCTTATTTAAATACCCTTTTCCATTGTTATTGCCTGTTATAATCTAGTGTTATTTTCACCTTTGTATTATTATAAGTTTACATAGTATTGGAACTAATATGGTTTGGTTTACTTTGGAATTTTTACAGATTGCACAATGGGCTAACTTTGATCTTTCATTTGGCCCATTGTGCATAATAATTTTTATGGGCTTTTACTCTTAATCAAATACCCTATTTACATTATAACTGCTTATATAATTTGGTATTACTTTCAATCTGTATTTTTTATAAAATTATATGGTATAGAATTAAAAACGGTTTGGTTTACTTTGAAATTTTTACAGACTGCACAATGGGCTAACTTTGATCTCTCATTTGGCCCATTGTGCATAATAATTTTTAATGGGCTTCTATTCTTAATTAAATACCCTTTTTTACATTATAATTGCTTATATAATTTAGAGATATTTTCAATTTAACATTTTTATAAAACTATATGGTTTAGGATCAAATTTGGTCTGGTTTACTTTGAAGTTTTTACAGACTGCACAAAGGGCTATTTTGGCCCAATGTGCATAAAAATCCTTTAATAGGCTTTTTCCTTAAATAATTACCCTTGTTATCTTAATAATACTTATATATTTTAGCGTTATTTTTACCTTGATTTTTATAAGATTATATAGTGTTTGTATGATTTGCACAGTGGGTCATTATTTAACTTTATTTTTGACTTTATATTATTATCTGTTTGTAAAGTGTTTAAATAATTATAATAATGCCCTACCTTTTTAAATGAATAGCTGGGGGACCGCCTGATTTTTAACAATTGCCAACCTTTGCCACTTCATGTTGATTTTATTGGTTTTTTTTTTTTTTGAAAATTTTTTACCAATTGCTAAACAATAACATCTAAAAATTGCACACTTTTGTTTAATGTTTTTTAACAATTGCCAACCTTTGCCACTTCATGTTGATTTTATTGGTTTTTTTTGAAAATTTTTTACCAATTGCTAAACAATAACATCTAAAAATTGAACACTTTTGTTTAATGTTTTGATTACACAAACAGTATTTATTGCTTTATTTGTGCTTTATTACCTTTTTATCAACTTTTGTCAATTTTCGTTTAAATTTCATTCATAATTGATTTTATTGATTTTTGATTTTTGGAGAATTTTTATATAAGAATAATAACTGGAGAACTTTCTAATTTCTGTTTAAAGTTTTAACTCTTGTATATAGTCCTTGTGGTTGTCCTTTTGTGTTTTTGTGTTCTTTTGTTATCTATTCGCTATATTGTGCTTTATTACCTTTTTATCAACTTTTGTCAATTTTCGTTTAAATTTCATTCATAATTGATTTTATTGATTTTTGATTTTTGGAGAATTTTTTATATAAGAATAATAACTAGAGAACCTTCTAATTCCTGTTTAAAGTTTTAACTCTTGTATATAGTCCTTGTGGTTGTCCTTTTGAGTTTTTGTGTTCTTTTGTTATCTATTCGTTGGAGTTGTTTTGTTTTCGTTAAAGAAAGATGTATAGTTGCCAACCCTGAGAAATTTTATCCTTTTGTGAATATACTAATGTGTAATTTTATCCTTTTATCCACCACCTAGTATTTTATAATGACTGTCTTTTAATATACAATTTTTATTTTTAATATACATATACACCCCATGTAAAAAATCCCTAAATTTTAAATAAATCTGATCCGGCAGTGCCGGGGCGCCCGGGGGGCTTCCTCTCGTGCTGGTGGTGCCACTTTTTACCCGGCCGGAGAAACAAAAGCTCTAAGCCCTTCTGGGCGAGTTCTCCGGTCTGGGCAGTCCAATTTGCTATCCCCAGCACGAAGGAGGTTCAACGGGTTACCCAGTCCTGTCGGACAGGGAAAGCACACGCTGGTTCCTTCAATGTAGCGCGCGTGCGGCCCCGGACATCAAAGGGCATCACAGACCTGCTATTGCTCTGTTTCGTGCGGCTAAACGCCGCCCGTCCCTCTAAGAAGAACGTCCGACTCGGAGGATCGGAACGTCTATTTAGCAGGCTAGAGTCTCGTTCGTTAACGGAATTAACCAGACAAATCGCTCCACCAACTAAGAGCGGCCATGCACCACCACCCACAGAATCAAGAAAGAGCTCTCAATCTGTCAATCCTTCCTGTGTCCGGGCCAGGTGAGTTTTCGCGTGTTGAGTCAAATTAAGCCGCAGGCTCCACACCTTGTGTGGCCTTCCGTCAATTCCTTTAAGTTTCAGCTTTGCAACCATACTTCCCCCGGAACCCAAAAGCTTTGGTTTCCCGGAAGCTGCCCGGCGTGTCATTTGAGGAACACAGCCGGATCGCTGGCTGGCATCGTTTATGGTTAGAACTAGGGCGGTATCTGATCGCCTTCGAGCCTCTAACTTTCGTTCTTGATTAATGGAAACATTCTTGGCAAATGCTTTCGCAGTAGTTCGTCTTGCGACGGTCCAAGAATTTCACCTCTAGCGTCGCAGTACGGATGCCCCCGTCTGTCCCTCTTAATCATTACCTCGCGTTCCGAAAACCAACAAAATAGAACCGAGGTCCTATTCCATTATTCCATGCACCATTATCCAGGCGTCGCGCCTGCTTTGAGCACTCTAATTTTTTCAAAGTAAACTTGCCGGTCACCCGAGACAACCGGTGAAGATCATCAGGGGAAACCGGCTGGCCTGTTCAGAACGGACAGTGACCGCCGGTAGGCGGACCATCCGTCTGGAACTGAGATCCAACTACGAGCTTTTTAACCGCAACAACTTTAATATACGCTATTGGAGCTAGAATTACCGCGGCTGCTGGCACTAGACTTGCCCTCCAATGGATAATCGTTAAAGGATTTAGAGTGTACTCATTCCAATTACGGGGTCTCAAAAGAGTCCCGTATTGTTATTTTTCGTCACTACCTCCCCGTTCCGGGAGTGGGTAATTTGCGCGCCTGCTGCCTTCCTTGGATGTGGTAGCCGTTTCTCAGGCTCCCTCTCCGGAATCGAACCCTGATTCCCCGTCACCCGTTACAACCATGGTAGGCGCGTAACCTACCATCGACAGTTGATAAGGCAGACACTTGAAAGATACGTCGCCGGGACGAGCCCGTGCGATCAGCCCAAAGTTATACAGAGTCACCACAGTTCACGGACACGAGGCCCGATTGGTTTTGGTCTAATAAAAGCGCTCGTCCCCGAAGGTCGGAGCTCTGCTGCATGTATTAGCTCTAGAATTGCCACAGTTATCCAAGTAGTAAAGTACGATCCAAGGAACCATAACTGATTTAATGAGCCATTCGCGGTTTCGCCTTAATACGGCATGTACTTAGACATGCATGGCTTAATCTTTGAGACAAGCATATGACTACTGGCAGGATCAACCAGGTATCTTTCGTAACCGACCCGCTTTCGAGGGTGGAAACTTTTCGTTCGGGGATTTCTCCGCCGAATCCAATTCTTCGAGTCGCGGCCCACGTGTCGGCAGGCCGCGGGGGGCCCGAGATGGGCCCCGCGTCACTTCTCGAATCGAATTTTTAACATGTCATTCTCTAGACGGTTCGGTACTCACGACGTCCCCGACTGCTTCTTTCGCAGCGGGGCGAGTTTTCGGAGGCGTCGAGCTTTTTCGGTGCGTAGGGCACAATGGCAGAGAACCCTTTTCTTCGTTCATTGCGACTGCGTTACACCTGCTCGACGCGGAGGTCGAGAGGCTCGCACAGAGGCCGAGACAATTTGGAAGCGGCGAGAGTCTCCAACACAGAACGTGTTCGATCGGCTCGCCTAGCAGACACAGGTGTCCACATATATAAGGCGCAGCATATCCACAGCTTTTCCCGATTTTTTACCAACTACCACCACTTCGGCCTATTTTGTCGGAACTGCAGTAGTTTCCGACACGCAATCTTGCTTGCATGCTGGACGCGATTTCGTCATGCCGCACAAAGTGTCTTTCGCCGCCGGTTCACTCGACGCGACTTGCGTACTTACGCCGCATCAGCGGGACATAGAATCTAAAAGCGTTTCCCACTTAGAAATAATTCTCCACTTAGAACTATTTTCATTTTTGAACTTTGAAATTTGTTACGACTTTGAAATATTTTTCGACTTAGAAATAATTTTCCACTTAGAAACATATCAAAACTTAGAAATAAATCTCGACTTCGAATTAATTCAAATTAATGAAATACTTCACAACGGATCCAGAACAAGCACAACGGATCGAGATCGGAGAAACACATCGAAGCATTGATTTGGAACTTGCAAATAAACGACGCTTCTCTCACCTTTCTACATAGTACCAATCGGAAGAGGAATAAACGGGCTTCAAAATTCTTCAATCGGATCCATAAATAGTGCAACGTGCAAGACGCAAGAAAAGCACGAAACAAGCCTCTACGCAAGCACTGCATACGGACAACAAGTGGATATTTACAACAACTCGCATCGCTTTTGCCACGTTCCTCCTACAAAGCCAAACTGTTGCAATTTATATTCAAAAAGTACGAAAGTTGCGCTACAAAAGGCAACAATCCGCGAGGATTTATTTGGAAATGCAAAGGAGATATAAGAGTGTGTAAACCATGACCACGTCGTTAAGGTAAGCAGCGATGTCGATGTCATCAAATTGGAATAAAAAACGTTTGCGACGCTTCATTAACTTCGCTAATCGTGCTCAAGTATTATTGATATCCTGTGCACAATATGGCATAACAATTCCCTTATCAAACCTACACCTAATTACTTAAAACTCGACAAAAGTATACTACATACGCTGTCAACTTTCTTTAAGGCCACTGGTCCGCAATGCAGATTTTAAATGGATAAACACTCCAATTTGGATATCTATATTCACGTTATCTTGCATAAATAAGGAACCTATTCATATTAAATTAATGATACGATGCTTACTTTTAAAAATCTGTTATTGTAAAGCACACAATATTCATAACTATCCAGCAATGGTGTCTTATGCATTGCCTGATCGAGATAACGACGCTTTCGTTCCCAACATTCCGTTTCAAAACAATAAACGTTGCTTGCCTTTTCTAAATTCAAATTGAATGTTTAATATTAATATTAGGAAGGTTTATTATTAATATAATCCCAACAATATTCATCAGAAATAAACATAAGGTGCTCATAATGCATCTGCACCCTTCATATCATTTGAAACCACATATTTAATTAGCGTATCAAGACAAACTTGATGGAAATTACAAATTAATGAAACTGAAACGATACTGTACCTGGTTCACTAACCAAGACGAGACCGAGAAACGGTTAGATGCACTTGCGTGGCACAGCGTTGCGGAGACCCGTCATTTGTGGTTTGACAAGTTCCTTTTGTTGAAAATTACAATTCTAAATCTCCATTTTAAGTAGCTTTCAATACATTGCAATGCCATTGGCTTTATTGAGACTGTTACTAGTTTATCAATTCATTTATAATGTCAAATGATACTCAACACACATAGTTACGCCATGTTACAAATTTGCATCGCGTTTGAATCCTTTTATATTTCATTCACGATTGGAGGAAATGCAATTTTCGGTACATTCGAAATTGTTACAAAATTCATCTATATAATATTGGCTACATCTCACTACCTCGGATTTCCTCAAAATGTACAGGCATTGCAATTTTTTTTATGAAGTTTCGGTGGGTTTACGCAAAAATGTAGCCTATTCAGTTTTGCTGCCATGTTTTGTTGGGCAATTTCAAAAAAATGTAGAGGTTGCTGCAGCCCTCCATTGTAAGCTTTTTTTATTACATCCCATCATTATTAAACTGAATAAGAAACATTTGCAATTTTTCCAATGTATTCCTTCTATATATATAATTCTCTTGCGAAACATCAAAATTTGGCTTCATTTCTGTGAACAGAATGACAACGACTTCAATCACCAATCTTCTAAATGCACTTTATGCAAGAAATTCCAGCCAGCCAATCACAATATTTCTTTTGAAATTTGACAAATACATCTGGCAACAACTTGGGATTCGCTATATTTTGTTTTTATTATTACAATCTACAGATATAAATTATTGCCTATTTAAAACGTATTGATTTAATAGTTATGATGATGCAAGAATAAATAGATCCAAGATGTGTACATTTCTTTTGGATTAGAATTCCGGATAAATCAGACTTTTCGGAAAATTTATCTGCTGGAACATGTTCCGGAGGTCGCCGGGTTGCATTCAGTGCTAAATCGCCAATTTTAAAAAAATCGCTAAGAGGCGTTGTGCAGTAAATCTGAACCTATACTCATCTTTAATCAATAGCTAATACGAATTGAAAACTTTCCAGCTAATACGAATTAACAATCACAATACGAAAAAACTATCAAAATAACGAATAAAATTTCAACCATTCAAAATCTCATATAAAATTTTAAAACACAACTTTTGGCGAAATATGGATAATTTTCTCGCCAAATTTGATTTTCAAAAAATTCCGGTTGATTTCATTTTATTTTCCAAGTATCACAAAAAAGATTAAGTGAACATATGATTGCTTCGTTAAGAAATTTCGATAAGCAACTTTAATTATTTTGGCGCTTTGTACAAAACCAGCCCGTTAATTTTATTTGTTCAATAAAATAACCGATCTTTTTTAAATATATGTACACAACTGTTTACTTTGGTTGTTTTCCAAGAACTTTCTACTACGTTGCCACAATGTCCCTGCTTAACGCGTCTCGACAGCAACAGAATAATGACGTGGCAAGTATTCCGACTCTTCATAAATAATAAAAGGTTCAGTTTCATGGCATTATGCAGCTGAAATAGCTTTATGCTAGGGCATATTTTAATTGCTTCTCTTTAAGACGAGCAAAGCTAGCCAAGGGGATTGCATAGCAATCCAGGGGGTTGGCGAGCGTCAGTGAGCAGGGGGCAGAGCCCCCTAGTATACTTATAATTTAATAAAAAATCAAGTTTGGCCAATCCCAAAATAATCCTTTGATTAAGTACTAATTTGATTGGTATTGAATTTCATAGTTCAATGACAAGACATTAAGAATGGCATTCAAATTTAAAGTATCAGCTTTCCTTACTTTGTTCGTTTCTAAAACGACTTCAGCATAGGCTACTTGAAGCATAATTACTGTATAAACAATCAAATATTCCAGTAACTTTCATTGCAACGTTCATACATAATGCTACACATGTGTCACAAACCTCTGAATATCAATTGATTTTAATTACAAAAGCGCTTGTAACACAATAAGAGGGTGTCCCATAACAATTCACAGGGTTCCTCAACTTTTCCAGGCATTTTAATTAAATTTCCAGGTTTCATTTCAATTCGAAGTAAACAGTTAAAATTTTAATTTTAAACAAGGATTCTACAGAATAAAAAAAAAAAATTACAAGATCTTAATACGCATTTTCATCAATTAATAAATAAAAAAAAGCGGAAATCCACGAACATAAATTCATCAGAGATACATTCTTTTTCCCTGACAATTCCAGGTACGTGGTCACCCTGAAATCCCATTTCATTATAATACCAATTTCAAACGGGAAAATAACACAATTCGTACTACAACTACAGACCGTTCCACACTATTCAATTATCGCATACTGACAATGCGCACAATACGCATTTTATTTATGCATATATAAGCAAATTCATTATCCTATGTTTACCCATTTCCATTATACACTTTAAGAATTAATTTGATACTTGCGGGTTTTATTCTTTTCATTTCTGTCAAGGATGGATGGGACATCATATTCACATGCAACCTAACTTAAAAATATAAATGCTGAAAGTCGAAAATGTACTTTTTTACAAAATTCATTAACAAAATCAAAGGATTGACAAATGAATACATGGAATAAAAACTTCAGGCGGCCATCTTCATTGAATAATCAGACAGGGACCTACAGCTTAACGTGGATTCCGAACCACCAAAAACATCCACGTCCAAATCTTCGGGATTTAAACCCGGCACTTTTGGCATGTTCCAGAGCGCTAACCACACAGCCATCAGGTGGACTTGCAGTACAACAGAACAATGAATTAGCATTTACTTTATATTTCTAAATATTTGTTAGTATTACTTATGTAAAAACAAAAGTTAAGTATGTACATAGAGGCAGTGCAAGAATTTCATTCCCGCAATGCATCTACGAATGCTTGAGTACGTGTTGTACAAGAAGGCCATTAAACATTGCGGTCAAAATGGTAACTCATCTTAATCGCCAAATTTGGCGACACTTTCGGTGTACACTCCAGGTACATGTACTTCTGGCTTTTCGAATGCAATGTGGAGAATTCTCCTAATTACTATCTACGGAAGATTCACAAAGGAAGGCCAATAGAACTCTGCCTGGGTGGATGGGTGGGGGCTTGTGGGATGGTTTTTTTCGAACTAATGACACAGTTTTTTCGAACGAATGACACAGCATCAATTAGCATAAAACTAAATGGATTCAGTGATTTGAAAGAAATTTGAAAATTTTTTCGAACGAATGACACAGCGTCTGTATGGTAGGCGAAGAACATATGGTAGGTGTTGCAATTAACCTGTTAAGAAGTAAACAATTCACTAACAAATCGTTAAAAAAAACACGCGTCAACCGTAGACTACAACATTAGAAAAATTCAAAAACGGAATAGTAAAACCCGCTTCTTCAAAAGTGGGAGAGAGAAAATAAGACGACACAAAATAAGCGACTTAAAAATGGAACAGAAAGCATGTACATCCAATCTTTTCTTAGGTCAAACAAGGTACAAACACGGAAACTTGTACACAGGGTTCCCACTCAAATCACAGAATGAAAATTAATGACTTTTAAGGACCTAAATAAT
>CAXBTE010000286.1:50000-57500 GCA_963978545.1 Linyphia triangularis
GTGTGGCCTTCCGTCAATTCCTTTAAGTTTCAGCTTTGCAACCATACTTCCCCCGGAACCCAAAAGCTTTGGTTTCCCGGAAGCTGCCCGGCGTGTCATTTGAGGAACACAGCCGGATCGCTGGCTGGCATCGTTTATGGTTAGAACTAGGGCGGTATCTGATCGCCTTCGAGCCTCTAACTTTCGTTCTTGATTAATGGAAACATTCTTGGCAAATGCTTTCGCAGTAGTTCGTCTTGCGACGGTCCAAGAATTTCACCTCTAGCGTCGCAGTACGGATGCCCCCGTCTGTCCCTCTTAATCATTACCTCGCGTTCCGAAAACCAACAAAATAGAACCGAGGTCCTATTCCATTATTCCATGCACCATTATCCAGGCGTCGCGCCTGCTTTGAGCACTCTAATTTTTTCAAAGTAAACTTGCCGGTCACCCGAGACAACCGGTGAAGATCATCAGGGGAAACCGGCTGGCCTGTTCAGAACGGACAGTGACCGCCGGTAGGCGGACCATCCGTCTGGAACTGAGATCCAACTACGAGCTTTTTAACCGCAACAACTTTAATATACGCTATTGGAGCTAGAATTACCGCGGCTGCTGGCACTAGACTTGCCCTCCAATGGATAATCGTTAAAGGATTTAGAGTGTACTCATTCCAATTACGGGGTCTCAAAAGAGTCCCGTATTGTTATTTTTCGTCACTACCTCCCCGTTCCGGGAGTGGGTAATTTGCGCGCCTGCTGCCTTCCTTGGATGTGGTAGCCGTTTCTCAGGCTCCCTCTCCGGAATCGAACCCTGATTCCCCGTCACCCGTTACAACCATGGTAGGCGCGTAACCTACCATCGACAGTTGATAAGGCAGACACTTGAAAGATACGTCGCCGGGACGAGCCCGTGCGATCAGCCCAAAGTTATACAGAGTCACCACAGTTCACGGACACGAGGCCCGATTGGTTTTGGTCTAATAAAAGCGCTCGTCCCCGAAGGTCGGAGCTCTGCTGCATGTATTAGCTCTAGAATTGCCACAGTTATCCAAGTAGTAAAGTACGATCCAAGGAACCATAACTGATTTAATGAGCCATTCGCGGTTTCGCCTTAATACGGCATGTACTTAGACATGCATGGCTTAATCTTTGAGACAAGCATATGACTACTGGCAGGATCAACCAGGTATCTTTCGTAACCGACCCGCTTTCGAGGGTGGAAACTTTTCGTTCGGGGATTTCTCCGCCGAATCCAATTCTTCGAGTCGCGGCCCACGTGTCGGCAGGCCGCGGGGGGCCCGAGATGGGCCCCGCGTCACTTCTCGAATCGAATTTTTAACATGTCATTCTCTAGACGGTTCGGTACTCACGACGTCCCCGACTGCTTCTTTCGCAGCGGGGCGAGTTTTCGGAGGCGTCGAGCTTTTTCGGTGCGTAGGGCACAATGGCAGAGAACCCTTTTCTTCGTTCATTGCGACTGCGTTACACCTGCTCGACGCGGAGGTCGAGAGGCTCGCACAGAGGCCGAGACAATTTGGAAGCGGCGAGAGTCTCCAACACAGAACGTGTTCGATCGGCTCGCCTAGCAGACACAGGTGTCCACATATATAAGGCGCAGCATATCCACAGCTTTTCCCGATTTTTTACCAACTACCACCACTTCGGCCTATTTTGTCGGAACTGCAGTAGTTTCCGACACGCAATCTTGCTTGCATGCTGGACGCGATTTCGTCATGCCGCACAAAGTGTCTTTCGCCGCCGGTTCACTCGACGCGACTTGCGTACTTACGCCGCATCAGCGGGACATAGAATCTAAAAGCGTTTCCCACTTAGAAATAATTCTCCACTTAGAACTATTTTCATTTTTGAACTTTGAAATTTGTTACGACTTTGAAATATTTTTCGACTTAGAAATAATTTTCCACTTAGAAACATATCAAAACTTAGAAATAAATCTCGACTTCGAATTAATTCAAATTAATGAAATACTTCACAACGGATCCAGAACAAGCACAACGGATCGAGATCGGAGAAACACATCGAAGCATTGATTTGGAACTTGCAAATAAACGACGCTTCTCTCACCTTTCTACATAGTACCAATCGGAAGAGGAATAAACGGGCTTCAAAATTCTTCAATCGGATCCATAAATAGTGCAACGTGCAAGACGCAAGAAAAGCACGAAACAAGCCTCTACGCAAGCACTGCATACGGACAACAAGTGGATATTTACAACAACTCGCATCGCTTTTGCCACGTTCCTCCTACAAAGCCAAACTGTTGCAATTTATATTCAAAAAGTACGAAAGTTGCGCTACAAAAGGCAACAATCCGCGAGGATTTATTTGGAAATGCAAAGGAGATATAAGAGTGTGTAAACCATGACCACGTCGTTAAGGTAAGCAGCGATGTCGATGTCATCAAATTGGAATAAAAAACGTTTGCGACGCTTCATTAACTTCGCTAATCGTGCTCAAGTATTATTGATATCCTGTGCACAATATGGCATAACAATTCCCTTATCAAACCTACACCTAATTACTTAAAACTCGACAAAAGTATACTACATACGCTGTCAACTTTCTTTAAGGCCACTGGTCCGCAATGCAGATTTTAAATGGATAAACACTCCAATTTGGATATCTATATTCACGTTATCTTGCATAAATAAGGAACCTATTCATATTAAATTAATGATACGATGCTTACTTTTAAAAATCTGTTATTGTAAAGCACACAATATTCATAACTATCCAGCAATGGTGTCTTATGCATTGCCTGATCGAGATAACGACGCTTTCGTTCCCAACATTCCGTTTCAAAACAATAAACGTTGCTTGCCTTTTCTAAATTCAAATTGAATGTTTAATATTAATATTAGGAAGGTTTATTATTAATATAATCCCAACAATATTCATCAGAAATAAACATAAGGTGCTCATAATGCATCTGCACCCTTCATATCATTTGAAACCACATATTTAATTAGCGTATCAAGACAAACTTGATGGAAATTACAAATTAATGAAACTGAAACGATACTGTACCTGGTTCACTAACCAAGACGAGACCGAGAAACGGTTAGATGCACTTGCGTGGCACAGCGTTGCGGAGACCCGTCATTTGTGGTTTGACAAGTTCCTTTTGTTGAAAATTACAATTCTAAATCTCCATTTTAAGTAGCTTTCAATACATTGCAATGCCATTGGCTTTATTGAGACTGTTACTAGTTTATCAATTCATTTATAATGTCAAATGATACTCAACACACATAGTTACGCCATGTTACAAATTTGCATCGCGTTTGAATCCTTTTATATTTCATTCACGATTGGAGGAAATGCAATTTTCGGTACATTCGAAATTGTTACAAAATTCATCTATATAATATTGGCTACATCTCACTACCTCGGATTTCCTCAAAATGTACAGGCATTGCAATTTTTTTTATGAAGTTTCGGTGGGTTTACGCAAAAATGTAGCCTATTCAGTTTTGCTGCCATGTTTTGTTGGGCAATTTCAAAAAAATGTAGAGGTTGCTGCAGCCCTCCATTGTAAGCTTTTTTTATTACATCCCATCATTATTAAACTGAATAAGAAACATTTGCAATTTTTCCAATGTATTCCTTCTATATATATAATTCTCTTGCGAAACATCAAAATTTGGCTTCATTTCTGTGAACAGAATGACAACGACTTCAATCACCAATCTTCTAAATGCACTTTATGCAAGAAATTCCAGCCAGCCAATCACAATATTTCTTTTGAAATTTGACAAATACATCTGGCAACAACTTGGGATTCGCTATATTTTGTTTTTATTATTACAATCTACAGATATAAATTATTGCCTATTTAAAACGTATTGATTTAATAGTTATGATGATGCAAGAATAAATAGATCCAAGATGTGTACATTTCTTTTGGATTAGAATTCCGGATAAATCAGACTTTTCGGAAAATTTATCTGCTGGAACATGTTCCGGAGGTCGCCGGGTTGCATTCAGTGCTAAATCGCCAATTTTAAAAAAATCGCTAAGAGGCGTTGTGCAGTAAATCTGAACCTATACTCATCTTTAATCAATAGCTAATACGAATTGAAAACTTTCCAGCTAATACGAATTAACAATCACAATACGAAAAAACTATCAAAATAACGAATAAAATTTCAACCATTCAAAATCTCATATAAAATTTTAAAACACAACTTTTGGCGAAATATGGATAATTTTCTCGCCAAATTTGATTTTCAAAAAATTCCGGTTGATTTCATTTTATTTTCCAAGTATCACAAAAAAGATTAAGTGAACATATGATTGCTTCGTTAAGAAATTTCGATAAGCAACTTTAATTATTTTGGCGCTTTGTACAAAACCAGCCCGTTAATTTTATTTGTTCAATAAAATAACCGATCTTTTTTAAATATATGTACACAACTGTTTACTTTGGTTGTTTTCCAAGAACTTTCTACTACGTTGCCACAATGTCCCTGCTTAACGCGTCTCGACAGCAACAGAATAATGACGTGGCAAGTATTCCGACTCTTCATAAATAATAAAAGGTTCAGTTTCATGGCATTATGCAGCTGAAATAGCTTTATGCTAGGGCATATTTTAATTGCTTCTCTTTAAGACGAGCAAAGCTAGCCAAGGGGATTGCATAGCAATCCAGGGGGTTGGCGAGCGTCAGTGAGCAGGGGGCAGAGCCCCCTAGTATACTTATAATTTAATAAAAAATCAAGTTTGGCCAATCCCAAAATAATCCTTTGATTAAGTACTAATTTGATTGGTATTGAATTTCATAGTTCAATGACAAGACATTAAGAATGGCATTCAAATTTAAAGTATCAGCTTTCCTTACTTTGTTCGTTTCTAAAACGACTTCAGCATAGGCTACTTGAAGCATAATTACTGTATAAACAATCAAATATTCCAGTAACTTTCATTGCAACGTTCATACATAATGCTACACATGTGTCACAAACCTCTGAATATCAATTGATTTTAATTACAAAAGCGCTTGTAACACAATAAGAGGGTGTCCCATAACAATTCACAGGGTTCCTCAACTTTTCCAGGCATTTTAATTAAATTTCCAGGTTTCATTTCAATTCGAAGTAAACAGTTAAAATTTTAATTTTAAACAAGGATTCTACAGAATAAAAAAAAAAAATTACAAGATCTTAATACGCATTTTCATCAATTAATAAATAAAAAAAAGCGGAAATCCACGAACATAAATTCATCAGAGATACATTCTTTTTCCCTGACAATTCCAGGTACGTGGTCACCCTGAAATCCCATTTCATTATAATACCAATTTCAAACGGGAAAATAACACAATTCGTACTACAACTACAGACCGTTCCACACTATTCAATTATCGCATACTGACAATGCGCACAATACGCATTTTATTTATGCATATATAAGCAAATTCATTATCCTATGTTTACCCATTTCCATTATACACTTTAAGAATTAATTTGATACTTGCGGGTTTTATTCTTTTCATTTCTGTCAAGGATGGATGGGACATCATATTCACATGCAACCTAACTTAAAAATATAAATGCTGAAAGTCGAAAATGTACTTTTTTACAAAATTCATTAACAAAATCAAAGGATTGACAAATGAATACATGGAATAAAAACTTCAGGCGGCCATCTTCATTGAATAATCAGACAGGGACCTACAGCTTAACGTGGATTCCGAACCACCAAAAACATCCACGTCCAAATCTTCGGGATTTAAACCCGGCACTTTTGGCATGTTCCAGAGCGCTAACCACACAGCCATCAGGTGGACTTGCAGTACAACAGAACAATGAATTAGCATTTACTTTATATTTCTAAATATTTGTTAGTATTACTTATGTAAAAACAAAAGTTAAGTATGTACATAGAGGCAGTGCAAGAATTTCATTCCCGCAATGCATCTACGAATGCTTGAGTACGTGTTGTACAAGAAGGCCATTAAACATTGCGGTCAAAATGGTAACTCATCTTAATCGCCAAATTTGGCGACACTTTCGGTGTACACTCCAGGTACATGTACTTCTGGCTTTTCGAATGCAATGTGGAGAATTCTCCTAATTACTATCTACGGAAGATTCACAAAGGAAGGCCAATAGAGCGGGTGATCGAGTTTGTACTTTGTTGCCAGTCATCGAGCATTGAATCTTTAGCGTTCTAGTTTTTAACTGCTGTTTGCGATACATTGTTGTGTAAAGAACTGTATCGAGTGCATTACAACAGGAAGAACAGAATCTGCACCGAGTCATGCATCGAAATAAATCTCTTCCAAGTTTTTAATCTGCTTTGGCTACAAACTATCTTTCGAAACTAGCCGTTTGTTTCCGAATTAATAACGCACTTACATTTCTCTAATGTGGTAGATATTAGTCACGGGAAATTTAACAAACTGCTTTTACAATTTGTTAAACACAATTGCACGAGATAGTACTTTTAAATAGTGAGGACAAGTGTTTGGTTTTCTAGTTAGTTTTAGGAGAAAGAAGCGAAATGGCAGATGTATGTTTGGACATTTTTGCTAACATTAACAAAAGGCAGCGATAGATATTCAAACTCAAATTACAATTACCATTGTTGTGCATTAACGTAAAACTAAATTTACTTCAGTTGTATATAAATATTCATTCAAATTAATTTTTTTAAAAATGATCGTTGCATTAATCACAGTTTTCTTTAAAAATCCTTTCCCATTCATTGTTTACTACATATTACATGGAAGATTATTGATTGATTGGTTTACAAAATCAGATTACATTTGTATATGCCTATAGTATTCATATATATTTAATTTATTGCATTTATTACGTAGTATAACCTCGATCCAAAAACAAAATTACTCATTTCGCAGAAAAATCAAGATGAAACACAAATTCACAGAAACAGCTGAAGTTTTTCCTTCTTCATCCAGGGAAAACCTGAAAAATATACAAACATCAGTCATTACAACGCTCGTCATATAACTTTTATCAAATGAGACATTCATTATAGCCCAAATATTTATTATCGTCTCCTCCAGCATAAAAATATAAGTCTTTTAAACAATTACAAAGCTCCACCACCTGGTGGTTAAAATATAAATTTACATGTAAAAAGATATTTCTCGAGCGGCACTGCACATCGGGAGAAATTTTAGTTAACAATTACTATAGTCCTTTAAAAAAGGAAAAGAAAAAAAAAAAAAATGACTGCTTGACAGCAAGCATTACATTTCATAATTTGTCGTGGGACAAACCCGTTGCGTTGCCTGACCGCTGCAAAGCAATGGCGCTGCGAGCGTAGTTAGGCTGTTGCGTTGCCCGACCGCTGCAAAGCAATGGCGCAGCGAGCGTAGTTTGCTACAGTCTGGCCTTTAAATCAACAATAAAATATTAGTTTAAGTTATGCAAAATATTGATTTTTCAAAGGGTTCGTTCAAATTCAACGACCGGGAAATCATTTAGTAATCGTCACCACTAAAAATTGAAATCCCGTACAAACATAACTA
>CAXBTE010000286.1:65000-75000 GCA_963978545.1 Linyphia triangularis
GGTAGTAGCGACGGGCGGTGTGAACAAAGGCCAGGGACATAATCAACATGAGCTGATGACTCACGCTTACTAGGTGTTCCTCGTTCAAGCAAAACAATTACAATTTGCTATCCCCAGCACGAAGGAGGTTCAACGGGTTACCCAGTCCTGTCGGACAGGGAAAGCACACGCTGGTTCCTTCAATGTAGCGCGCGTGCGGCCCCGGACATCAAAGGGCATCACAGACCTGCTATTGCTCTGTTTCGTGCGGCTAAACGCCGCCCGTCCCTCTAAGAAGAACGTCCGACTCGGAGGATCGGAACGTCTATTTAGCAGGCTAGAGTCTCGTTCGTTAACGGAATTAACCAGACAAATCGCTCCACCAACTAAGAGCGGCCATGCACCACCACCCACAGAATCAAGAAAGAGCTCTCAATCTGTCAATCCTTCCTGTGTCCGGGCCAGGTGAGTTTTCGCGTGTTGAGTCAAATTAAGCCGCAGGCTCCACACCTTGTGTGGCCTTCCGTCAATTCCTTTAAGTTTCAGCTTTGCAACCATACTTCCCCCGGAACCCAAAAGCTTTGGTTTCCCGGAAGCTGCCCGGCGTGTCATTTGAGGAACACAGCCGGATCGCTGGCTGGCATCGTTTATGGTTAGAACTAGGGCGGTATCTGATCGCCTTCGAGCCTCTAACTTTCGTTCTTGATTAATGGAAACATTCTTGGCAAATGCTTTCGCAGTAGTTCGTCTTGCGACGGTCCAAGAATTTCACCTCTAGCGTCGCAGTACGGATGCCCCCGTCTGTCCCTCTTAATCATTACCTCGCGTTCCGAAAACCAACAAAATAGAACCGAGGTCCTATTCCATTATTCCATGCACCATTATCCAGGCGTCGCGCCTGCTTTGAGCACTCTAATTTTTTCAAAGTAAACTTGCCGGTCACCCGAGACAACCGGTGAAGATCATCAGGGGAAACCGGCTGGCCTGTTCAGAACGGACAGTGACCGCCGGTAGGCGGACCATCCGTCTGGAACTGAGATCCAACTACGAGCTTTTTAACCGCAACAACTTTAATATACGCTATTGGAGCTAGAATTACCGCGGCTGCTGGCACTAGACTTGCCCTCCAATGGATAATCGTTAAAGGATTTAGAGTGTACTCATTCCAATTACGGGGTCTCAAAAGAGTCCCGTATTGTTATTTTTCGTCACTACCTCCCCGTTCCGGGAGTGGGTAATTTGCGCGCCTGCTGCCTTCCTTGGATGTGGTAGCCGTTTCTCAGGCTCCCTCTCCGGAATCGAACCCTGATTCCCCGTCACCCGTTACAACCATGGTAGGCGCGTAACCTACCATCGACAGTTGATAAGGCAGACACTTGAAAGATACGTCGCCGGGACGAGCCCGTGCGATCAGCCCAAAGTTATACAGAGTCACCACAGTTCACGGACACGAGGCCCGATTGGTTTTGGTCTAATAAAAGCGCTCGTCCCCGAAGGTCGGAGCTCTGCTGCATGTATTAGCTCTAGAATTGCCACAGTTATCCAAGTAGTAAAGTACGATCCAAGGAACCATAACTGATTTAATGAGCCATTCGCGGTTTCGCCTTAATACGGCATGTACTTAGACATGCATGGCTTAATCTTTGAGACAAGCATATGACTACTGGCAGGATCAACCAGGTATCTTTCGTAACCGACCCGCTTTCGAGGGTGGAAACTTTTCGTTCGGGGATTTCTCCGCCGAATCCAATTCTTCGAGTCGCGGCCCACGTGTCGGCAGGCCGCGGGGGGCCCGAGATGGGCCCCGCGTCACTTCTCGAATCGAATTTTTAACATGTCATTCTCTAGACGGTTCGGTACTCACGACGTCCCCGACTGCTTCTTTCGCAGCGGGGCGAGTTTTCGGAGGCGTCGAGCTTTTTCGGTGCGTAGGGCACAATGGCAGAGAACCCTTTTCTTCGTTCATTGCGACTGCGTTACACCTGCTCGACGCGGAGGTCGAGAGGCTCGCACAGAGGCCGAGACAATTTGGAAGCGGCGAGAGTCTCCAACACAGAACGTGTTCGATCGGCTCGCCTAGCAGACACAGGTGTCCACATATATAAGGCGCAGCATATCCACAGCTTTTCCCGATTTTTTACCAACTACCACCACTTCGGCCTATTTTGTCGGAACTGCAGTAGTTTCCGACACGCAATCTTGCTTGCATGCTGGACGCGATTTCGTCATGCCGCACAAAGTGTCTTTCGCCGCCGGTTCACTCGACGCGACTTGCGTACTTACGCCGCATCAGCGGGACATAGAATCTAAAAGCGTTTCCCACTTAGAAATAATTCTCCACTTAGAACTATTTTCATTTTTGAACTTTGAAATTTGTTACGACTTTGAAATATTTTTCGACTTAGAAATAATTTTCCACTTAGAAACATATCAAAACTTAGAAATAAATCTCGACTTCGAATTAATTCAAATTAATGAAATACTTCACAACGGATCCAGAACAAGCACAACGGATCGAGATCGGAGAAACACATCGAAGCATTGATTTGGAACTTGCAAATAAACGACGCTTCTCTCACCTTTCTACATAGTACCAATCGGAAGAGGAATAAACGGGCTTCAAAATTCTTCAATCGGATCCATAAATAGTGCAACGTGCAAGACGCAAGAAAAGCACGAAACAAGCCTCTACGCAAGCACTGCATACGGACAACAAGTGGATATTTACAACAACTCGCATCGCTTTTGCCACGTTCCTCCTACAAAGCCAAACTGTTGCAATTTATATTCAAAAAGTACGAAAGTTGCGCTACAAAAGGCAACAATCCGCGAGGATTTATTTGGAAATGCAAAGGAGATATAAGAGTGTGTAAACCAAGACCACGTCGTTAAGGTAAGCAGCGATGTCGATGTATCAAATTGGAATAAAAAACGTTTGCGACGCTTCATTAACTTCGCTAATCGTGCTCAAGTATTATTGATATCCTGTGCACAATATGGCATAACAATTCCCTTATCAAACCTACACCTAATTACTTAAAACTCGACAAAAGTATACTACATACGCTGTCAACTTTCTTTAAGGCCACTGGTCCGCAATGCAGATTTTAAATGGATAAACACTCCAATTTGGATATCTATATTCACGTTATCTTGCATAAATAAGGAACCTATTCATATTAAATTAATGATACGATGCTTACTTTTAAAAATCTGTTATTGTAAAGCACACAATATTCATAACTATCCAGCAATGGTGTCTTATGCATTGCCTGATCGAGATAACGACGCTTTCGTTCCCAACATTCCGTTTCAAAACAATAAACGTTGCTTGCCTTTTCTAAATTCAAATTGAATGTTTAATATTAATATTAGGAAGGTTTATTATTAATATAATCCCAACAATATTCATCAGAAATAAACATAAGGTGCTCATAATGCATCTGCACCCTTCATATCATTTGAAACCACATATTTAATTAGCGTATCAAGACAAACTTGATGGAAATTACAAATTAATGAAACTGAAACGATACTGTACCTGGTTCACTAACCAAGACGAGACCGAGAAACGGTTAGATGCACTTGCGTGGCACAGCGTTGCGGAGACCCGTCATTTGTGGTTTGACAAGTTCCTTTTGTTGAAAATTACAATTCTAAATCTCCATTTTAAGTAGCTTTCAATACATTGCAATGCCATTGGCTTTATTGAGACTGTTACTAGTTTATCAATTCATTTATAATGTCAAATGATACTCAACACACATAGTTACGCCATGTTACAAATTTGCATCGCGTTTGAATCCTTTTATATTTCATTCACGATTGGAGGAAATGCAATTTTCGGTACATTCGAAATTGTTACAAAATTCATCTATATAATATTGGCTACATCTCACTACCTCGGATTTCCTCAAAATGTACAGGCATTGCAATTTTTTTTATGAAGTTTCGGTGGGTTTACGCAAAAATGTAGCCTATTCAGTTTTGCTGCCATGTTTTGTTGGGCAATTTCAAAAAAATGTAGAGGTTGCTGCAGCCCTCCATTGTAAGCTTTTTTTATTACATCCCATCATTATTAAACTGAATAAGAAACATTTGCAATTTTTCCAATGTATTCCTTCTATATATATAATTCTCTTGCGAAACATCAAAATTTGGCTTCATTTCTGTGAACAGAATGACAACGACTTCAATCACCAATCTTCTAAATGCACTTTATGCAAGAAATTCCAGCCAGCCAATCACAATATTTCTTTTGAAATTTGACAAATACATCTGGCAACAACTTGGGATTCGCTATATTTTGTTTTTATTATTACAATCTACAGATATAAATTATTGCCTATTTAAAACGTATTGATTTAATAGTTATGATGATGCAAGAATAAATAGATCCAAGATGTGTACATTTCTTTTGGATTAGAATTCCGGATAAATCAGACTTTTCGGAAAATTTATCTGCTGGAACATGTTCCGGAGGTCGCCGGGTTGCATTCAGTGCTAAATCGCCAATTTTAAAAAAATCGCTAAGAGGCGTTGTGCAGTAAATCTGAACCTATACTCATCTTTAATCAATAGCTAATACGAATTGAAAACTTTCCAGCTAATACGAATTAACAATCACAATACGAAAAAACTATCAAAATAACGAATAAAATTTCAACCATTCAAAATCTCATATAAAATTTTAAAACACAACTTTTGGCGAAATATGGATAATTTTCTCGCCAAATTTGATTTTCAAAAAATTCCGGTTGATTTCATTTTATTTTCCAAGTATCACAAAAAAGATTAAGTGAACATATGATTGCTTCGTTAAGAAATTTCGATAAGCAACTTTAATTATTTTGGCGCTTTGTACAAAACCAGCCCGTTAATTTTATTTGTTCAATAAAATAACCGATCTTTTTTAAATATATGTACACAACTGTTTACTTTGGTTGTTTTCCAAGAACTTTCTACTACGTTGCCACAATGTCCCTGCTTAACGCGTCTCGACAGCAACAGAATAATGACGTGGCAAGTATTCCGACTCTTCATAAATAATAAAAGGTTCAGTTTCATGGCATTATGCAGCTGAAATAGCTTTATGCTAGGGCATATTTTAATTGCTTCTCTTTAAGACGAGCAAAGCTAGCCAAGGGGATTGCATAGCAATCCAGGGGGTTGGCGAGCGTCAGTGAGCAGGGGGCAGAGCCCCCTAGTATACTTATAATTTAATAAAAAATCAAGTTTGGCCAATCCCAAAATAATCCTTTGATTAAGTACTAATTTGATTGGTATTGAATTTCATAGTTCAATGACAAGACATTAAGAATGGCATTCAAATTTAAAGTATCAGCTTTCCTTACTTTGTTCGTTTCTAAAACGACTTCAGCATAGGCTACTTGAAGCATAATTACTGTATAAACAATCAAATATTCCAGTAACTTTCATTGCAACGTTCATACATAATGCTACACATGTGTCACAAACCTCTGAATATCAATTGATTTTAATTACAAAAGCGCTTGTAACACAATAAGAGGGTGTCCCATAACAATTCACAGGGTTCCTCAACTTTTCCAGGCATTTTAATTAAATTTCCAGGTTTCATTTCAATTCGAAGTAAACAGTTAAAATTTTAATTTTAAACAAGGATTCTACAGAATAAAAAAAAAAAATTACAAGATCTTAATACGCATTTTCATCAATTAATAAATAAAAAAAAGCGGAAATCCACGAACATAAATTCATCAGAGATACATTCTTTTTCCCTGACAATTCCAGGTACGTGGTCACCCTGAAATCCCATTTCATTATAATACCAATTTCAAACGGGAAAATAACACAATTCGTACTACAACTACAGACCGTTCCACACTATTCAATTATCGCATACTGACAATGCGCACAATACGCATTTTATTTATGCATATATAAGCAAATTCATTATCCTATGTTTACCCATTTCCATTATACACTTTAAGAATTAATTTGATACTTGCGGGTTTTATTCTTTTCATTTCTGTCAAGGATGGATGGGACATCATATTCACATGCAACCTAACTTAAAAATATAAATGCTGAAAGTCGAAAATGTACTTTTTTACAAAATTCATTAACAAAATCAAAGGATTGACAAATGAATACATGGAATAAAAACTTCAGGCGGCCATCTTCATTGAATAATCAGACAGGGACCTACAGCTTAACGTGGATTCCGAACCACCAAAAACATCCACGTCCAAATCTTCGGGATTTAAACCCGGCACTTTTGGCATGTTCCAGAGCGCTAACCACACAGCCATCAGGTGGACTTGCAGTACAACAGAACAATGAATTAGCATTTACTTTATATTTCTAAATATTTGTTAGTATTACTTATGTAAAAACAAAAGTTAAGTATGTACATAGAGGCAGTGCAAGAATTTCATTCCCGCAATGCATCTACGAATGCTTGAGTACGTGTTGTACAAGAAGGCCATTAAACATTGCGGTCAAAATGGTAACTCATCTTAATCGCCAAATTTGGCGACACTTTCGGTGTACACTCCAGGTACATGTACTTCTGGCTTTTCGAATGGCAATGTGGAGAATTCTCCTAATTACTATCTACGGAAGATTCACAAAGGAAGGCCAATAGAGCGGGTGATCGAGTTTGTACTTTGTTGCCAGTCATCGAGCATTGAATCTTTAGCGTTCTAGTTTTTAACTGCTGTTTGCGATACATTGTTGTGTAAAGAACTGTATCGAGTGCATTACAACAGGAAGAACAGAATCTGCACCGAGTCATGCATCGAAATAAATCTCTTCCAAGTTTTTAATCTGCTTTGGCTACAAACTATCTTTCGAAACTAGCCGTTTGTTTCCGAATTAATAACGCACTTACATTTCTCTAATGTGGTAGATATTAGTCACGGGAAATTTAACAAACTGCTTTTACAATTTGTTAAACACAATTGCACGAGATAGTACTTTTAAATAGTGAGGACAAGTGTTTGGTTTTCTAGTTAGTTTTAGGAGAAAGAAGCGAAATGGCAGATGTATGTTTGGACATTTTTGCTAACATTAACAAAAGGCAGCGATAGATATTCAAACTCAAATTACAATTACCAGTGTTGTGCATTAACGTAAAACTAAATTTACTTCAGTTGTATATAAATATTCATTCAAATTAATTTTTTTAAAAATGATCGTTGCATTAATCACAGTTTTCTTTAAAAATCCTTTCCCATTCATTGTTTACTACATATTACATGGAAGATTATTGATTGATTGGTTTACAAAATCAGATTACATTTGTATATGCCTATAGTATTCATATATATTTAATTTATTGCATTTATTACGTAGTATAACCTCGATCCAAAAACAAAATTACTCATTTCGCAGAAAAATCAAGATGAAACACAAATTCACAGAAACAGCTGAAGTTTTTCCTTCTTCATCCAGGGAAAACCTGAAAAATATACAAACATCAGTCATTACAACGCTCGTCATATAACTTTTATCAAATGAGACATTCATTATAGCCCAAATATTTATTATCGTCTCCTCCAGCATAAAAATATAAGTCTTTTAAACAATTACAAAGCTCCACCACCTGGTGGTTAAAATATAAATTTACATGTAAAAAGATATTTCTCGAGCGGCACTGCACATCGGGAGAAATTTTAGTTAACAATTACTATAGTCCTTTAAAAAAGGAAAAGAAAAAAAAAAAAAATGACTGCTTGACAGCAAGCATTACATTTCATAATTTGTCGTGGGACAAACCCGTTGCGTTGCCTGACCGCTGCAAAGCAATGGCGCTGCGAGCGTAGTTAGGCTGTTGCGTTGCCCGACCGCTGCAAAGCAATGGCGCAGCGAGCGTAGTTTGCTACAGTCTGGCCTTTAAATCAACAATAAAATATTAGTTTAAGTTATGCAAAATATTGATTTTTCAAAGGGTTCGTTCAAATTCAACGACCGGGAAATCATTTAGTAATCGTCACCACTAAAAATTGAAATCCCGTACAAACATAACTATTACTCTGCCTGGGTGGATGGGTGGGGGCTTGTGGGATGGTTTTTTTCGAACTAATGACACAGTTTTTTCGAACGAATGACACAGCATCAATTAGCATAAAACTAAATGGATTCAGTGATTTGAAAGAAATTTGAAAATTTTTTCGAACGAATGACACAGCGTCTGTATGGTAGGCGAAGAACATATGGTAGGTGTTGCAATTAACCTGTTAAGAAGTAAACAATTCACTAACAAATCGTTAAAAAAAACACGCGTCAACCGTAGACTACAACATTAGAAAAATTCAAAAACGGAATAGTAAAACCCGCTTCTTCAAAAGTGGGAGAGAGAAAATAAGACGACACAAAATAAGCGACTTAAAAATGGAACAGAAAGCATGTACATCCAATCTTTTCTTAGGTCAAACAAGGTACAAACACGGAAACTTGTACACAGGGTTCCCACTCAAATCACAGAATGAAAATTAATGACTTTTAAGGACCTAAATAATGTTTTTATTTTCAAGCATCATATCTGTATTTAAATTTTTATTAAAGTATATTCTATCAAAAAAGTTAAAGTTGGTGGATTCGCAAATACGTCGGAAAATTTTGATACGGTGCAGATACGTGGTGGTCACGCGGGGATAGCAAGTCCGAGTTGTATTTTTATAAATTCTGCAGCTGGACAACATCTGTAAAAATTAAGGACTTTTAAGGACCTCTAAGCATTTTCAAGGACTTTTAAGGAATAGAAAACAAGTTCCAAATAAAAGAACTCTTAATGACTCTCTATGACCGTGGGAACCCTGGTACATAACATACAGACTGACAAACAAACTATGGTACTCGGAAATAATAATAAAAAAAATCAAAATCCGTAAATCACAGCAATTCCAAATTCCAACTTGGAAACATACACCCACTCACCAGGACACACGGAACGAGGAAAACAACTTTGCTGGAAATGTAGTACAAAAAACTATTCTAACAATGTATTCAAAATAATACAACCGAGAAATCTCCACAAAAGCATCAAAAACAAAAACCATGTACAAACGTACTGGAGGTATTTGTTTATTTTTGAAAAATTAAAAATACAAATGCTCAATTCCTAGAATAGTGATTAAATTTAAGAAATTACATTTTCAACTAAAAAAAAGGGATTTCTAACTTTATAGAAAATACGTCGGGGCAATTGTTTGTACACATTAAACGATGCAATATCGATCGCTTGAGTCTATTTTATTCACTTCAGTTTCATTTTGTGCATGAAAAATGTACGAATCAATCGCCCCGTTTGAGCTGAAAATTGGTACCGTCCATACAATTCGGGGTAGCGTAGCGGGTTTTTGAAGTGGGGCATTTCACTTAAGTGTAAAAAGAATGGACAGGGTTACATGCTGTGTTTTTTTACTTAATTCCAAGTTCAAGTTTGTTTGTCAGTCAGTCTGCATGTTACGTATAAGTTTCCGTGTTTCAATTATGTTGTTGAGGGATGTTGGTTGTTTCGGGACATAATCATGTACCTTGCATGACCTAAGAAATGATAAGATGTACATGCTTTCTGTTCCAATATTAAGTCACTTATTTTGTGTTGTCTTATTTTGTCTCTCCCATTTCTGAAGACGTTAACTATACAGCACTTGTATTTATAATTTGTGGTGTTTTCTATTCCGTTTTTGATTTTTTTCTAATGTTGTAGTCCACGGTTGACCGATTAAAGTTCATTTTATTGAATTGTTTACTTATAATTACTTAATTTACCTAGTTTAATTAGAAAGCTTACCTTATGTTCTTCGCCGACCATACGGATTTTTATTGCTGTGTAATGTAGAAAAAAAAGAAGAAAAAAAAAGGGGAAGAAAAAAAGAAAGGAAGAAAAAAAAGAAAAAAAAAAGCACTCAGCAGGGATAGACGGAGCGAGTGGACAGACAAGACGCGCACTAGACAATTTCCAACGTTCGCGTCAATGAAGGAGAGGAAGAAGGATTCACCAGATTCCCAACTGTCCCTATCTATCGCTCAT
>CAXBTE010000286.1:80000-90000 GCA_963978545.1 Linyphia triangularis
CGCTCCCTAAAGAGCTCGTCGTAGTGCGTTCGAATTTTTCAATTTAAAGAGACACTTCCGACCGGAGTCGGAAGAGGACGCCTTCGGTGCGGTGCGTTCTGCGACGCAGCTCTTCAAGCCTAGCCTCCCCCTCTGCAATAGAGAAGAGAAGACCTCCCTCCTGCCGAAAACGCGGCCGGGAACAAAGTAGGCACACCCTCGGCAAGGCGTCGCGGTGCGTTCGAACGGAGACCTCTCCACCGCCGTCCGACGGGTGCAGGCTCCTTTCCTCGGACTCCCGGGGAGGGGAGAGAGAGGAGAGTTTTTCAAAACAACTCCCAAGAGGGGAATCGATTTCGATAATGATCCTTCCGCAGGTTCACCTACGGAAACCTTGTTACGACTTTTACTTCCTCTAAATGATCAAGTTTGGTCATCTTTCCGGCACGTCGGCTCGACCCGAAAGCCAATCCGAGCGCCAGTCCGAAGACCTCACTAAATCATTCAATCGGTAGTAGCGACGGGCGGTGTGAACAAAGGCCAGGGACATAATCAACATGAGCTGATGACTCACGCTTACTAGGTGTTCCTCGTTCAAGCAAAACAATTACAATTTGCTATCCCCAGCACGAAGGAGGTTCAACGGGTTACCCAGTCCTGTCGGACAGGGAAAGCACACGCTGGTTCCTTCAATGTAGCGCGCGTGCGGCCCCGGACATCAAAGGGCATCACAGACCTGCTATTGCTCTGTTTCGTGCGGCTAAACGCCGCCCGTCCCTCTAAGAAGAACGTCCGACTCGGAGGATCGGAACGTCTATTTAGCAGGCTAGAGTCTCGTTCGTTAACGGAATTAACCAGACAAATCGCTCCACCAACTAAGAGCGGCCATGCACCACCACCCACAGAATCAAGAAAGAGCTCTCAATCTGTCAATCCTTCCTGTGTCCGGGCCAGGTGAGTTTCGCGTGTTGAGTCAAATTAAGCCGCAGGCTCCACACCTTGTGTGGCCTTCCGTCAATTCCTTTAAGTTTCAGCTTTGCAACCATACTTCCCCCGGAACCCAAAAGCTTTGGTTTCCCGGAAGCTGCCCGGCGTGTCATTTGAGGAACACAGCCGGATCGCTGGCTGGCATCGTTTATGGTTAGAACTAGGGCGGTATCTGATCGCCTTCGAGCCTCTAACTTTCGTTCTTGATTAATGGAAACATTCTTGGCAAATGCTTTCGCAGTAGTTCGTCTTGCGACGGTCCAAGAATTTCACCTCTAGCGTCGCAGTACGGATGCCCCCGTCTGTCCCTCTTAATCATTACCTCGCGTTCCGAAAACCAACAAAATAGAACCGAGGTCCTATTCCATTATTCCATGCACCATTATCCAGGCGTCGCGCCTGCTTTGAGCACTCTAATTTTTTTCAAAGTAAACTTGCCGGTCACCCGAGACAACCGGTGAAGATCATCAGGGGAAACCGGCTGGCCTGTTCAGAACGGACAGTGACCGCCGGTAGGCGGACCATCCGTCTGGAACTGAGATCCAACTACGAGCTTTTTAACCGCAACAACTTTAATATACGCTATTGGAGCTAGAATTACCGCGGCTGCTGGCACTAGACTTGCCCTCCAATGGATAATCGTTAAAGGATTTAGAGTGTACTCATTCCAATTACGGGGTCTCAAAAGAGTCCCGTATTGTTATTTTTCGTCACTACCTCCCCGTTCCGGGAGTGGGTAATTTGCGCGCCTGCTGCCTTCCTTGGATGTGGTAGCCGTTTCTCAGGCTCCCTCTCCGGAATCGAACCCTGATTCCCCGTCACCCGTTACAACCATGGTAGGCGCGTAACCTACCATCGACAGTTGATAAGGCAGACACTTGAAAGATACGTCGCCGGGACGAGCCCGTGCGATCAGCCCAAAGTTATACAGAGTCACCACAGTTCACGGACACGAGGCCCGATTGGTTTTGGTCTAATAAAAGCGCTCGTCCCCGAAGGTCGGAGCTCTGCTGCATGTATTAGCTCTAGAATTGCCACAGTTATCCAAGTAGTAAAGTACGATCCAAGGAACCATAACTGATTTAATGAGCCATTCGCGGTTTCGCCTTAATACGGCATGTACTTAGACATGCATGGCTTAATCTTTGAGACAAGCATATGACTACTGGCAGGATCAACCAGGTATCTTTCGTAACCGACCCGCTTTCGAGGGTGGAAACTTTTCGTTCGGGGATTTCTCCGCCGAATCCAATTCTTCGAGTCGCGGCCCACGTGTCGGCAGGCCGCGGGGGGCCCGAGATGGGCCCCGCGTCACTTCTCGAATCGAATTTTTAACATGTCATTCTCTAGACGGTTCGGTACTCACGACGTCCCCGACTGCTTCTTTCGCAGCGGGGCGAGTTTTCGGAGGCGTCGAGCTTTTTCGGTGCGTAGGGCACAATGGCAGAGAACCCCTTTTCTTCGTTCATTGCGACTGCGTTACACCTGCTCGACGCGGAGGTCGAGAGGCTCGCACAGAGGCCGAGACAATTTGGAAGCGGCGAGAGTCTCCAACACAGAACGTGTTCGATCGGCTCGCCTAGCAGACACAGGTGTCCACATATATAAGGCGCAGCATATCCACAGCTTTTCCCGATTTTTTACCAACTACCACCACTTCGGCCTATTTTGTCGGAACTGCAGTGTTTCCCGACACGCAATCTTGCTTGCATGCTGGACGCGATTTCGTCATGCCGCACAAAGTGTCTTTCGCCGCCGGTTCACTCGACGCGACTTGCGTACTTACGCCGCATCAGCGGGACATAGAATCTAAAAGCGTTTCCCACTTAGAAATAATTCTCCACTTAGAACTATTTTCATTTTTGAACTTTGAAATTTGTTACGACTTTGAAATATTTTTCGACTTAGAAATAATTTTCCACTTAGAAACATATCAAAACTTAGAAATAAATCTAGACTTCGAATTAATTCAAATTAATGAAATACTTCACAACGGATCCAGAACAAGCACAACGGATCGAGATCGGAGAAACACATCGAAGCATTGATTTGGAACTTGCAAATAAACGACGCTTCTCTCACCTTTCTACATAGTACCAATCGGAAGAGGAATAAACGGGCTTCAAAATTCTTCAATCGGATCCATAAATAGTGCAACGTGCAAGACGCAAGAAAAGCACGAAACAAGCCTCTACGCAAGCACTGCATACGGACAACAAGTGGATATTTACAACAACTCGCATCGCTTTTGCCACGTTCCTCCTACAAAGCCAAACTGTTGCAATTTATATTCAAAAAGTACGAAAGTTGCGCTACAAAAGGCAACAATCCGCGAGGATTTATTTGGAAATGCAAAGGAGATATAAGAGTGTGGTAAAACCATGACCACGTCGTTAAGGTAAGCAGCGATGTCGATGTCATCAAATTGGAATAAAAACGTTTGGCGACGCTTCATTAACTTCGCTAATCGTGCTCAAGTATTATTGATATCCTGTGCACAATATGGCATAACAATTCCCTTATCAAACCTACACCTAATTACTTAAAACTCGACAAAAGTATACTACATACGCTGTCAACTTTCTTTAAGGCCACTGGTCCGCAATGCAGATTTTAAATGATAAACACTCCAATTTGGATATCTATATTCACGTTATCTTGCATAAATAAGGAACCTATTCATATTAAATTAATGTACGATGCTTACTTTTAAAAATCTGTATTGTAAAGCACACAATATTCATAACTATCCAGCAATGGTGTCTTATGCATTGCCTGATCGAGATAACGACGCTTTCGTTCCCAACATTCGTTTCAAAACAATAAACGTTGCTTGCCTTTTCTAAATTCAAATTGAATGTTTAATATTAATATTAGGAAGGTTTATTATTAATATAATCCCAACAATATTCATCAGAAATAAACATAAGGTGCTCATAATGCATCTGCACCTTCATATCATTTGAAACCACATATTTAATTAGCGTATCAAGACAAACCTTGATGGAAATTACAAATTAATGAAACTGAAACGATACTGTACCTGGTTCACTAACCAAGACGAGACCGAGAAACGGTTAGATGCACTTGCGTGGCACAGCGTGCGGAGACCCGTCATTTGTGGTTTGACAAGTTCCTTTTGTTGAAAATTACAATCTAAATCTCCATTTTAAGTAGCTTCAATACATTGCAATGCCATTGGCTTTATTGAGACTGTTACTAGTTTATCAATTCATTTATAATGTCAAATGATACTCAACACACATAGTTACGCCATGTTACAAATTTGCATCGCGTTTGAATCCTTTTATATTTCATTCACGATTGGAGGAAATGCAATTTTCGGTACATTCGAAATTGTTACAAAATTCATCTATATAATATTGGCTACATCTCACTACCTCGGATTTCCTCAAAATGTACAGGCATTGCAATTTTTTTTATGAAGTTTCGGTGGGTTTACGCAAAAATGTAGCCTATTCAGTTTTGCTGCCATGTTTTGTTGGGCAATTTCAAAAAAATGTAGAGGTTGCTGCAGCCCTCCATTGTAAGCTTTTTTTATTACATCCCATCATTATTAAACTGAATAAGAAACATTTGCAATTTTTCCAATGTATTCCTTCTATATATATAATTCTCTTGCGAAACATCAAAATTTGGCTTCATTTCTGTGAACAGAATGACAACGACTTCAATCACCAATCTTCTAAATGCACTTTATGCAAGAAATTCCAGCCAGCCAATCACAATATTTCTTTTGAAATTTGACAAATACATCTGGCAACAACTTGGGATTCGCTATATTTTGTTTTTATTATTACAATCTACAGATATAAATTATTGCCTATTTAAAACGTATTGATTTAATAGTTATGATGATGCAAGAATAAATAGATCCAAGATGTGTACATTTCTTTTGGATTAGAATTCCGGATAAATCAGACTTTTCGGAAAATTTATCTGCTGGAACATGTTCCGGAGGTCGCCGGGTTGCATTCAGTGCTAAATCGCCAATTTTAAAAAAATCGCTAAGAGGCGTTGTGCAGTAAATCTGAACCTATACTCATCTTTAATCAATAGCTAATACGAATTGAAAACTTTCCAGCTAATACGAATTAACAATCACAATACGAAAAAACTATCAAAATAACGAATAAAATTTCAACCATTCAAAATCTCATATAAAATTTTAAAACACAACTTTTGGCGAAATATGGATAATTTTCTCGCCAAATTTGATTTTCAAAAAATTCCGGTTGATTTCATTTTATTTTCCAAGTATCACAAAAAAGATTAAGTGAACATATGATTGCTTCGTTAAGAAATTTCGATAAGCAACTTTAATTATTTTGGCGCTTTGTACAAAACCAGCCCGTTAATTTTATTTGTTCAATAAAATAACCGATCTTTTTTAAATATATGTACACAACTGTTTACTTTGGTTGTTTTCCAAGAACTTTCTACTACGTTGCCACAATGTCCCTGCTTAACGCGTCTCGACAGCAACAGAATAATGACGTGGCAAGTATTCCGACTCTTCATAAATAATAAAAGGTTCAGTTTCATGGCATTATGCAGCTGAAATAGCTTTATGCTAGGGCATATTTTAATTGCTTCTCTTTAAGACGAGCAAAGCTAGCCAAGGGGATTGCATAGCAATCCAGGGGGTTGGCGAGCGTCAGTGAGCAGGGGGCAGAGCCCCCTAGTATACTTATAATTTAATAAAAAATCAAGTTTGGCCAATCCCAAAATAATCCTTTGATTAAGTACTAATTTGATTGGTATTGAATTTCATAGTTCAATGACAAGACATTAAGAATGGCATTCAAATTTAAAGTATCAGCTTTCCTTACTTTGTTCGTTTCTAAAACGACTTCAGCATAGGCTACTTGAAGCATAATTACTGTATAAACAATCAAATATTCCAGTAACTTTCATTGCAACGTTCATACATAATGCTACACATGTGTCACAAACCTCTGAATATCAATTGATTTTAATTACAAAAGCGCTTGTAACACAATAAGAGGGTGTCCCATAACAATTCACAGGGTTCCTCAACTTTTCCAGGCATTTTAATTAAATTTCCAGGTTTCATTTCAATTCGAAGTAAACAGTTAAAATTTTAATTTTAAACAAGGATTCTACAGAATAAAAAAAAAAAATTACAAGATCTTAATACGCATTTTCATCAATTAATAAATAAAAAAAAGCGGAAATCCACGAACATAAATTCATCAGAGATACATTCTTTTCCCTGACAATTCCAGGTACGTGTCACCCTGAAATCCCATTTCATTATAATACCAATTTCAAACGGGAAAATAACACAATTCGTACTACAACTACAGACCGTTCACACTATTCAATTATCGCATACTGACAATGCGCACAATACGCATTTTATTTATGCATATATAAGCAAATTCATTATCCTATGTTTACCCATTTCCATTATACACTTTAAGAATTAATTTGATACTTGCGGGTTTTATTCTTTCATTTCTGTCAAGGATGGATGGGACATCATATTCACATGCAACCTAACTTAAAAATATAAATGCTGAAAGTCGAAAATGTACTTTTTTACAAAATTCATTAACAAAATCAAAGGATTGACAAATGAATACATGGAATAAAAACTTCAGGCGGCCATCTTCATTGAATAATCAGACAGGGACCTACAGCTTAACGTGGATTCCGAACCACCAAAAACATCCACGTCCAAATCTTCGGATTTAAACCGGCACTTTTGGCATGTTCCAGAGCGCTAACCACACAGCCATCAGGTGGACTTGCAGTACAACAGAACAATGAATTAGCATTTTACTTTATATTTCTAAATATTTGTTAGTATTACTTATGTAAAAACAAAAGTTAAGTATGTACATAGAGGCAGTGCAAGAATTTCATTCTCCGCAATGCATCTACGAATGCTTGAGAATACGTGTTGTACAAGAAGGCCATTAAACATTGCGGTCAAAATGGTAACTCATCTTAATCGCCAAATTTGGCGACACTTTCGGTGTACACTCCAGGTACATGTACTTCTGGCTTTTCGAAATGCAATGTGGAGAATTCTCCTAATTACTATCTACGGAAGATTCACAAAGGAAGGCAATAGAGCGGGTGATCGAGTTTGTAGCTTGTTGCCAGTCATCGAGCATTGAATCTTTAGCGTTCTAGTTTTTACTGCTGTTTGCGATACATTGTTGTGTAAAGAACTGTTATCGAGTGCATTACAACAGGAAGAACAGAATCTGCACCGAGTCATGCATCGAAATAAATCTCTTCCAAGTTTTTAATCTGCTTTGGCTACAAACTATCTTTCGAAACTAGCCGTTTGTTTCCGAATAATAACGCACTTACATTCTCTAATGTGGTAGATATTAGTCACGGGAAATTTAACAAAACTGCTTTACAAATTTGTTTAAAACACAATTGCACGAGATAGTACTTTTAAATAGTGAGGACAAGTGTTTGGTTTTCTAGTTAGTTTTAGGAGAAAGATGCGAAATGGCAGATGTATGTTTGGACATTTTTGCTAACATTAACAAAAGGCAGCGATAGATATTCAAACTCAAATTACAATTACCATTGTTGTGCATTAACGTAAAACCAAATTTACAGTTGTATATAAATATTCATTCAAATTAATTTTTTTAAAAATGATCGTTGCATTAATCACAGTTTTCTTTAAAAATCCTTTCCCATTCATTGTTTACTACATATTACATGGAAGATTATTGATTGATTGGTTTACAAAATCAGATTACATTTGTATATGCCTATAGTATTCATATATATTTAATTTATTGCATTTATTACGTAGTATAACCTCGATCCAAAAAACAAAATTACTCATTTCGCAGAAAAATCAAGATGAAACACAAATTCACAGAAACAGCTGAAGTTTTTCCTTCTTCATCCAGGAAAACCTGAAAAATATACAAACATCAGTCATTACAACGCTCGTCATATAACTTTTATCAAATGAGACATTCATTATAGCCCAAATATTTATTATCGTCTCCTCCAGCATAAAAATATAAGTCTTTTAAACAATTACAAAGCTCCACCACCTGGTGGTTAAAATATAAATTTACAGGTAAAAAGATATTTCTCGAGCGGCACTGCACATCGGGAGAAATTTTAGTTAACAATTACTATAGTCCTTTAAAAAAGGAAAAGAAAAAAAAAAAAAATGACTGCTTGACAGCAAGCATTACATTTCATAATTTGTCGTGGGACAAACCCGTTGCGTTGCCTGACCGCTGCAAAGCAATGGCGCTGCGAGCGTAGTTAGGCTGTTGCGTTGCCCGACCGCTGCAAAGCAATGGCGCAGCGAGCGTAGTTTGCTACAGTCTGGCCTTTAAATCAACAATAAAATATTAGTTTAAGTTAATGCAAAATATTGATTTTTCAAAGGGTTCGTTCAAATTCAACGACCGGGAAATCATTTAGTAATCGTCACCACTAAAAATTGAAATCCCGTACAAACATAACTATTACTCTGCCTGGGTGGATGGGTGGGGGCTTGTGGGATGGTTTTTTTCGAACTAATGACACAGTTTTTTCGAACGAATGACACAGCATCAATTAGCATAAAACTAAATGGATTCAGTGATTTGAAAGAAATTTGAAAATTTTTTCGAACGAATGACACAGCGTCTGTATGGTAGGCGAAGAACATATGGTAGGTGTTGCAATTAACCTGTTAAGAAGTAAACAATTCACTAACAAATCGTTAAAAAAAACACGCGTCAACCGTAGACTACAACATTAGAAAAATTCAAAAACGGAATAGTAAAACCCGCTTCTTCAAAAGTGGGAGAGAGAAAATAAGACGACACAAAATAAGCGACTTAAAAATGGAACAGAAAGCATGTACATCCAATCTTTTCTTAGGTCAAACAAGGTACAAACACG
Organism: Linyphia triangularis; assembly: GCA_963978545.1. Lineage (NCBI taxonomy): Eukaryota > Metazoa > Arthropoda > Arachnida > Araneae > Linyphiidae > Linyphia > Linyphia triangularis. The sequence goes on from CAXBTE010000286.1 coordinate 88,896, forward strand.
GAAACTTGTACACAGGGTTCCCACTCAAATCACAGAATGAAAATTAATGACTTTTAAGGACCTAAATAATGTTTTTATTTTCAAGCATCATATCTGTATTTAAATTTTTATTAAAGTATATTCTATCAAAAAAGTTAAAGTTGGTGGATTCGCAAATACGTCGGAAAATTTTGATACGGTGCAGATACGTGGTGGTCACGCGGGGATAGCAAGTCCGAGTTGTATTTTTATAAATTCTGCAGCTGGACAACATCTGTAAAAATTAAGGACTTTTAAGGACCTCTAAGCATTTTCAAGGACTTTTAAGGAATAGAAAACAAGTTCCAAATAAAAGAACTCTTAATGACTCTCTATGACCGTGGGAACCCTGGTACATAACATACAGACTGACAAACAAACTATGGTACTCGGAAATAATAATAAAAAAAATCAAAATCCGTAAATCACAGCAATTCCAAATTCCAACTTGGAAACATACACCCACTCACCAGGACACACGGAACGAGGAAAACAACTTTGCTGGAAATGTAGTACAAAAAACTATTCTAACAATGTATTCAAAATAATACAACCGAGAAATCTCCACAAAAGCATCAAAAACAAAAACCATGTACAAACGTACTGGAGGTATTTGTTTATTTTTGAAAAATTAAAATACAAATGCTCAATCCTAGAATAGTGATTAAATTTAAGAAATTACATTTTCAACTAAAAAAAAGGGATTTCTAACTTTATAGAAAATACGTCGGGGCAATTGTTTGTACACATTAAACGATGCAATATCGATCGCTTGAGTCTATTTTATTCACTTCAGTTTCATTTTGTGCATGAAAAATGTACGAATCCAATCGCCCCGTTTGAGCTGAAAATTGGTACCGTCCATACAATTCGGGGTAGCGTAGCGGGTTTTTGAAGTGGGGCATTTCACTTAAGTGTAAAAAGAATGGACAGGGTTACATGCTGTGTTTTTTTACTTAATTCCAAGTTCAAGTTTGTTTGTCAGTCAGTCTGCATGTTACGTATAAGTTTCCGTGTTTCAATTATGTTGTTGAGGGATGTTGGTTGTTTCGGGACATAATCATGTACCTTGCATGACCTAAGAAAT
>CAXBTE010000288.1:0-80705 GCA_963978545.1 Linyphia triangularis
TTGTAACTTGGCCACATTTAAGGTCTTCTATAGGAGATTCTTAAAAACGAAAATCTTAACAACCACAAAATATTAAGGGGGTCAAAATTTGCAAAGTTGTTTTTTTCAGTGGTACACATACATAATTTTTACACAGAGAGTTTTGGGAGCACAATGTTGTAACTTGGCAACATTGAAGTTCATTAATAGGAGATTCTTAAAAACGAAAATCTTAACAACCACTAAATATTAAGGGGGTCGAAAGTTGATCCCAAAAAAGGACTGCATTTCAAACACTGAAAATTTCTGAATTTTACCTACATTTTGGGCTATAAACTGAATTAAGGGTCCTTTATTGGGCAGATTTGAAATAAAGTGACTGCAAATCATATTTCTATTTTAAAACCAAAATCTGGAAGCATTTTGAGCCATTTTTTGGAAAAGTGATTTTTTCATAAAATTTCCTAAGGCTAACCCCTTTGAAAAATTTCGAAAAATTTGAAAATTCAAAAAATTATTTTTTCAGTCACATTTGGACAGAATATGAATATAAAACATATTTCAGGTCCCCAAAAAAAATTTGGTAGCATTTGAGCCACTATTTTCAAAGTTCAAAATTTCCCTTTGAAAATACATTGATTTTACAGTTTTTGAATTTTTACTCATAGTGTATTTGGAGCACAGTATTGTAACTTGGCCACATTTAAGGTCTTCTATAGGAGATTCTTAAAAACGAAAATCTTAACAACCACAAAATATTAAGGGGGTCAAAATTTGCAAAGTTGTTTTTTTCAGTGGTACACATACATAATTTTTACACAGAGAGTTTTGGGAGCACAATGTTGTAACTTGGCAACATTGAAGTTCATTAATAGGAGATTCTTAAAAACGAAAATCTTAACAACCACTAAATATTAAGGGGGTCGAAAGTTGATCCCAAAAAAGGACTGCATTTCAAACACTGAAAATTTCTGAATTTTACCTACATTTTGGGCTATAAACTGAATTAAGGGTCCTTTATTGGGCAGATTTGAAATAAAGTGACTGCAAATCATATTTCTATTTTAAAACCAAAATCTGGAAGCATTTTGAGCCATTTTTTGGAAAAGTGATTTTTTCATAAAATTTCCTAAGGCTAACCCCTTTGAAAAATTTCGAAAAATTTGAAAATTCAAAAAATTATTTTTTCAGTCACATTTGGACAGAATATGAATATAAAACATATTTCAGGTCCCCAAAAAAAATTTGGTAGCATTTGAGCCACTATTTTCAAAGTTCAAAATTTCCCTTTGAAAATACATTGATTTTACAGTTTTTGAATTTTTACTCATAGTGTATTTAGAGCACAGTATTGTAACTTGGCCACATTTAAGGTCTTCTATAGGAGATTCTTAAAAACGAAAATCTTAACAACCACAAAATATTAAGGGGGTCAAAATTTGCAAAGTTGTTTTTTTCAGTGGTACACATACATAATTTTTACACAGAGAGTTTTGGGAGCACAATGTTGTAACTTGGCAACATTGAAGTTCATTAATAGGAGATTCTTAAAAACGAAAATCTTAACAACCACTAAATATTAAGGGGGTCGAAAGTTGATCCCAAAAAAGGACTGCATTTCAAACACTGAAAATTTCTGAATTTTACCTACATTTTGGGCTATAAACTGAATTAAGGGTCCTTTATTGGGCAGATTGAAATAAAGTGACTGCAAATCATATTTCTATTTTAAAACCAAAATCTGGAAGCATTTTGAGCCATTTTTTGGAAAAGTGATTTTTTCATAAAATTTCCTAAGGCTAACCCCTTTGAAAAATTTCGAAAAATTTGAAAATTCAAAAAATTATTTTTTCAGTCACATTTGGACAGAATATGAATATAAAACATATTTCAGGTCCCCAAAAAAAATTTGGTAGCATTTGAGCCACTATTTTCAAAGTTCAAAATTTCCCTTTGAAAATACATTGATTTTACAGTTTTTGAATTTTTACTCATAGTGTATTTGGAGCACAGTATTGTAACTTGGCCACATTTAAGGTCTTCTATAGGAGATTCTTAAAAACGAAAATCTTAACAACCACAAAATATTAAGGGGGTCAAAATTTGCAAAGTTGTTTTTTTCAGTGGTACACATACATAATTTTTACACAGAGAGTTTTGGGAGCACAATGTTGTAACTTGGCAACATTGAAGTTCATTAATAGGAGATTCTTAAAAACGAAAATCTTAACAACCACTAAATATTAAGGGGGTCGAAAGTTGATCCCAAAAAAGGACTGCATTTCAAACACTGAAAATTTCTGAATTTTACCTACATTTTGGGCTATAAACTGAATTAAGGGTCCTTTATTGGGCAGATTTGAAATAAAGTGACTGCAAATCATATTTCTATTTTAAAACCAAAATCTGGAAGCATTTTGAGCCATTTTTTGGAAAAGTGATTTTTTCATAAAATTTCCTAAGGCTAACCCCTTTGAAAAATTTCGAAAAATTTGAAAATTCAAAAAATTATTTTTTCAGTCACATTTGGACAGAATATGAATATAAAACATATTTCAGGTCCCCAAAAAAAATTTGGTAGCATTTGAGCCACTATTTTCAAAGTTCAAAATTTCCCTTTGAAAATACATTGATTTTACAGTTTTTGAATTTTTACTCATAGTGTATTTGGAGCACAGTATTGTAACTTGGCCACATTTAAGGTCTTCTATAGGAGATTCTTAAAAACGAAAATCTTAACAACCACAAAATATTAAGGGGGTCAAAATTTGCAAAGTTGTTTTTTTCAGTGGTACACATACATAATTTTTACACAGAGAGTTTTGGGAGCACAATGTTGTAACTTGGCAACATTGAAGTTCATTAATAGGAGATTCTTAAAAACGAAAATCTTAACAACCACTAAATATTAAGGGGGTCGAAAGTTGATCCCAAAAAAGGACTGCATTTCAAACACTGAAAATTTCTGAATTTTACCTACATTTTGGGCTATAAACTGAATTAAGGGTCCTTTATTGGGCAGATTTGAAATAAAGTGACTGCAAATCATATTTCTATTTTAAAACCAAAATCTGGAAGCATTTTGAGCCATTTTTTGGAAAAGTGATTTTTTCATAAAATTTCCTAAGGCTAACCCCTTTGAAAAATTTCGAAAAATTTGAAAATTCAAAAAATTATTTTTTCAGTCACATTTGGACAGAATATGAATATAAAACATATTTCAGGTCCCCAAAAAAAATTTGGTAGCATTTGAGCCACTATTTTCAAAGTTCAAAATTTCCCTTTGAAAATACATTGATTTTACAGTTTTTGAATTTTTACTCATAGTGTATTTGGAGCACAGTATTGTAACTTGGCCACATTTAAGGTCTTCTATAGGAGATTCTTAAAAACGAAAATCTTAACAACCACAAAATATTAAGGGGGTCAAAATTTGCAAAGTTGTTTTTTTCAGTGGTACACATACATAATTTTTACACAGAGAGTTTTGGGAGCACAATGTTGTAACTTGGCAACATTGAAGTTCATTAATAGGAGATTCTTAAAAACGAAAATCTTAACAACCACTAAATATTAAGGGGGTCGAAAGTTGATCCCAAAAAAGGACTGCATTTCAAACACTGAAAATTTCTGAATTTTACCTACATTTTGGGCTATAAACTGAATTAAGGGTCCTTTATTGGGCAGATTTGAAATAAAGTGACTGCAAATCATATTTCTATTTTAAAACCAAAATCTGGAAGCATTTTGAGCCATTTTTTGGAAAAGTGATTTTTTCATAAAATTTCCTAAGGCTAACCCCTTTGAAAAATTTCGAAAAATTTGAAAATTCAAAAAATTATTTTTTCAGTCACATTTGGACAGAATATGAATATAAAACATATTTCAGGTCCCCAAAAAAAATTTGGTAGCATTTGAGCCACTATTTTCAAAGTTCAAAATTTCCCTTTGAAAATACATTGATTTTACAGTTTTTGAATTTTTACTCATAGTGTATTTAGAGCACAGTATTGTAACTTGGCCACATTTAAGGTCTTCTATAGGAGATTCTTAAAAACGAAAATCTTAACAACCACAAAATATTAAGGGGGTCAAAATTTGCAAAGTTGTTTTTTTCAGTGGTACACATACATAATTTTTACACAGAGAGTTTTGGGAGCACAATGTTGTAACTTGGCAACATTGAAGTTCATTAATAGGAGATTCTTAAAAACGAAAATCTTAACAACCACTAAATATTAAGGGGGTCGAAAGTTGATCCCAAAAAAGGACTGCATTTCAAACACTGAAAATTTCTGAATTTTACCTACATTTTGGGCTATAAACTGAATTAAGGGTCCTTTATTGGGCAGATTTGAAATAAAGTGACTGCAAATCATATTTCTATTTTAAAACCAAAATCTGGAAGCATTTTGAGCCATTTTTTGGAAAAGTGATTTTTTCATAAAATTTCCTAAGGCTAACCCCTTTGAAAAATTTCGAAAAATTTGAAAATTCAAAAAATTATTTTTTCAGTCACATTTGGACAGAATATGAATATAAAACATATTTCAGGTCCCCAAAAAAAATTTGGTAGCATTTGAGCCACTATTTTCAAAGTTCAAAATTTCCCTTTGAAAATACATTGATTTTACAGTTTTTGAATTTTTACTCATAGTGTATTTGGAGCACAGTATTGTAACTTGGCCACATTTAAGGTCTTCTATAGGAGATTCTTAAAAACGAAAATCTTAACAACCACAAAATATTAAGGGGGTCAAAATTTGCAAAGTTGTTTTTTTCAGTGGTACACATACATAATTTTTACACAGAGAGTTTTGGGAGCACAATGTTGTAACTTGGCAACATTGAAGTTCATTAATAGGAGATTCTTAAAAACGAAAATCTTAACAACCACTAAATATTAAGGGGGTCGAAAGTTGATCCCAAAAAAGGACTGCATTTCAAACACTGAAAATTTCTGAATTTTACCTACATTTTGGGCTATAAACTGAATTAAGGGTCCTTTATTGGGCAGATTTGAAATAAAGTGACTGCAAATCATATTTCTATTTTAAAACCAAAATCTGGAAGCATTTTGAGCCATTTTTTGGAAAAGTGATTTTTTCATAAAATTTCCTAAGGCTAACCCCTTTGAAAAATTTCGAAAAATTTGAAAATTCAAAAAATTATTTTTTCAGTCACATTTGGACAGAATATGAATATAAAACATATTTCAGGTCCCCAAAAAAAATTTGGTAGCATTTGAGCCACTATTTTCAAAGTTCAAAATTTCCCTTTGAAAATACATTGATTTTACAGTTTTTGAATTTTTACTCATAGTGTATTTGGAGCACAGTATTGTAACTTGGCCACATTTAAGGTCTTCTATAGGAGATTCTTAAAAACGAAAATCTTAACAACCACAAAATATTAAGGGGGTCAAAATTTGCAAAGTTCTTTTTTTCAGTGGTACACATACATAATTTTTACACAGAGAGTTTTGGGAGCACAATGTTGTAACTTGGCAACATTGAAGTTCATTAATAGGAGATTCTTAAAAACGAAAATCTTAACAACCACTAAATATTAAGGGGGTCGAAAGTTGATCCCAAAAAAGGACTGCATTTCAAACACTGAAAATTTCTGAATTTTACCTACATTTTGGGCTATAAACTGAATTAAGGGTCCTTTTTTGGGCAGATTTGAAATAAAGTGACTGTAAATCATATTTCTATTTTAAAACCAAAATCTGGAAGCATTTTGAGCCATTTTTTGGAAAAGTGATTTTTTCATAAAATTTCCTAAGGCTAACCCCTTTGAAAAATTTCGAAAAATTTGAAAATTCAAAAAATTAATTTTTGGAAAAGTGATTTTTTCATAAAATTTCCCAAGGCTAACCCCTTTCAAAAATTTCGAAAAATTTGAAAATTCAAAAAATTATTTTTTGGAAAAGTGATTTTTTCATAAAATTTCCTAAGGCTAACCCCTTTGAAAAATTTCGAAAAATTTGAAAATTCAAAAAATTATTTTTTGGAAAAGTGATTTTTTCATAAAATTTCCTAAGGCTAACCCCTTTGAAAAATTTGAAAATTCAAAAAATTATTTTTTGGAAAAGTGATTTTTTCATAAAATTTCCTAAGACTAACCCCTTTGAAAAATTTCGAAAAATTTGAAAATTCAAAAAATTATTTTTTGGAAAAGTGATTTTTTCATAAAATTTCCTAAGGCTAACCCCTTTGAAAAATTTGAAAATTCAAAAAATTATTTTTTGGAAAAGTGATTTTTTCATAAAATTTCCTAAGGCTAACCCCTTTGAAAAATTTGAAAATTCAAAAAATTATTTTTTGGAAAAGTGATTTTTTCATAAAATTTCCTAAGACTAACCCCTTTGAAAAATTTCGAAAAATTTGAAAATTCAAAAAATTATTTTTTGGAAAAGTGATTTTTTCATAAAATTTCCTAAGGCTAACCCCTTTGAAAAATTTGAAAATTCAAAAAATTATTTTTTGGAAAAGTGATTTTTTCATAAAATTTCCTAAGTCTAACCCCTTTGAAAAATTTCGAAAAATTTGAAAATTCAAAAAATTATTTTTTCAGTCAAATTTCGACAGAATATGAATATAAAACATATTTCAGGTCTTCAACTAAAATTTCCCAGCTAGTTTCAAAATTTCGTACAAAATCGTCTCCATTTCTGAGCAAACGCGTTATTTTGGATTTTTTTGAATTTTAACGACAGTTTGGGCTATAAAGCGATTTAAGGGACCTTTCTTGGATAGTTTTGATAAAAAGTAACTCTTAAGCATTCTCCTATGTTAACAGCTAAATTTGACACATTTCGGACATTTCCCAGCTAAATTCCAAAATTTCGTTCAAAACCGTCTCTATTTCTGTGCTAACGCGTTATTTTGGATTTTACTGAATTTTCCCGACAGATTGGGCTATAAATCGATTTAAGGGTCTTTTCTTGAACAGTTTTGATAAAAAGTAACTATTGAGCATTTTCAAAGCATTTCGGACATTTCCCAGCTAGTTTTAAAAATATCGTTCAAAATCGTCTCTATTTCTGTGTTAACGCGTTATTTTGGATTTTTCTGAATTTTACCGACAGTTTAGGCTATAAATCGATTTAAGGGTCCTTTCTTGAACAGTTTTGATAAAAAGTAACTTTTAAGCATACTCTTAGGTCACAGCTAAAATTTTAAAGCATTTCGGACAATTCCCAGCTAGTTTCAGAAATTGCGTTCAAAACCGTCTCTATTTCTGTGTTAACGCGTTATTTTGGATTTTTCGGAATTCTACCAACAGTTTGGGCTATAAAGCGATTAAAGGGTCCTTTCTTGACAGTTTTGATAAAAAGTTACTTTTGAGCATTTTCAAAGCATTTCGGACAATTCCCAGCTAGTTTTAAAAATTGCTTTCAAAATCGTCTCTATTTCTGTGTTAACGCGTTATTTTGGATTTTTCTGAATTTTACCGACAGTTTGGGCTATAAAGCGATTTAAGGGTCCTTTCTTGACAGTTTTGATAAAAAGTAACTCTTGAGCATTTTCAAAGCATTTCGGACAATTCCCAGCTAGTTTTAAAAATATCGTTCAAAATCGTCTCTATTTCTGTGTTAACGCGTTATTTTGGATTTTTCTGAATTTTACCGACAGTTTGGGCTATAAAGCGATTTAAGGGTTCTTTCTTGACAGTTTTGATAAAAAGTAACTCTTGAGCATTTTCAAAGCATTTCGGACAATTCCCAGCTAGTTTGAAAAATATCGTTCAAAATCGTCTCTATTTCTGTGTTAACGCGTTATTTTGGATTTTTCTGAATTTTACCGACAGTTTAGGCTATAAATCGATTTAAGGGTCCTTTCTTGAACAGTTTTGATAAAAAGTAACTTTTAAGCATACTCTTAGGTCACAGCTAAAATTTTAAAGCATTTCGGACAATTCCCAGCTAGTTTCAGAAATTGCGTTCAAAACCGTCTCTATTTCTGTGTTAACGCGTTATTTTGGATTTTTCGGAATTCTACCAACAGTTTGGGCTATAAAGCGATTAAAGGGTCCTTTCTTGACAGTTTTGATAAAAAGTTACTTTTGAGCATTTTCAAAGCATTTCGGACAATTCCCAGCTAGTTTTAAAAATTGCTTTCAAAATCGTCTCTATTTCTGTGTTAAAGCGTTATTTTGGATTTTTCTGAATTTTACCGACAGTTTGGGCTATAAAGCGATTTAAGGGTCCTTTCTTGACAGTTTTGATAAAAAGTAACTCTTGAGCATTTTCAAAGCATTTCGGACAATTCCCAGCTAGTTTTAAAAATATCGTTCAAAATCGTCTCTATTTCTGTGTTAACGCGTTATTTTGGATTTTTCTGAATTTTACCGACAGTTTGGGCTATAAAGCGATTTAAGGGTCCTTTCTTGACAGTTTTGATAAAAAGTAACTCTTGAGCATTTTCAAAGCATTTCGGACAATTCCCAGCTAGTTTGAAAAATATCGTTCAAAATCGTCTCTATTTCTGTGTTAACGCGTTATTTTGGATTTTTCTGAATTTTACCGACAGTTTAGGCTATACAGCGATTTAAGGGTCCTTTCTTGACAGTTTTTATAAAAAGTTACTTTTGATCATTTTCAAAGCATTTCGGACAATTCCCAGCTAGTTTTAAAAATTGCTTTCAAAATCGTCTCTATTTCTGTGTTAACGCGTTATTTTGGATTTTTCTGAATTTTACCGATAATTTGGGATATAAATCGATATAAGGGTCCTTTCTTGAACAGTTTTGATAAAAAGTAACTTTTGAGCATACTCTAAGGTCACAGCTAAAATTTTAAAGCATTTCGGACAATTCCCAACTAGTTTCAAAAATTGCGTTCAAAAACGTCTCCATTTCTGTGTTAACGCGTTATTTTGGATTTTTCTGAATTATACCGACAGCTTGGTTTATAAAGCGATTTGAGGGTCCTTTCTTGGGCATATTTAATAAAAAATTACTGTAAACTATATTTCTATTTTAAAACCAAAATCTGGAAGCATTTTGAGAAATTTTTTTGGAAAAGTGATTTTTTCATAAAATTTCCTAAGTCTAACCCCTTTGAAAAATTTCGAAAAATTTGAAAATTCAAAAAATTATTTTTGGAAAAGTGATTTTTTCGTAAAATTTCCTAAGGCTAACCCCCTTGAAAAATTTGAAAATTCAAAAAATTATTTTTTGAAAAAGTGATTTTTTCATAAAATTTCCTAAGGCTAACCCCTTTGAAAAATTTGAAAATTCAAAATTTTTTTTTTTGGAAAAGTGATTTTTTCATAAAATTTCCTAAGACTAACCCCTTTGAAAAATTTGAAAATTGAAAAAATTATTTTTTGGAAAAGTGATTTTTTCATAAAATTTCCTAAGGCTAACCCTTTGAAAAATTTGAAAATTCAAAAAATTATTTTTTGGAAAAGTGATTTTTTCATAAAATTTCCTAAGACTAACCCCTTTGAAAAATTTCGAAAAATTTGAAAATTCAAAAAATTATTTTTTGGAAAAGTGATTTTTTCATAAAATTTCCTAAGTCTAACCCCTTTGAAAAATTTCGAAAAATTTGAAAATTCAAAAAATTATTTTTTCAGTCACATTTGGACAGAATATAAATATAAAACATATTTCAGGTCCCCAAAAAAAATTTGGTAGCATTTGAGCCATTATTTTCAAAGTTCAAAATTTCCCTTTGAAAATACATTGATTGTATTTTGGAGTTTTTGAATTTTTACTCGTAGTGTATTTGGAGCACAGTATTGTAACTTGGCCACATTTAAGGTCTTCTATAGGAGATTCTTAAAAACGAAAATCTTAACAACCACAAAATATTAAGGGGGTCAAAATTTGCAAAGTTGTTTTTTTCAGTGGTACACATACATAATTTTTACACAGAGAGTTTTGGGAGCACAATGTTGTAACTTGGCAACATTGAAGTTCATTAATAGGAGATTCTTAAAAACGAAAATCTTAACAACCACTAAATATTAAGGGGGTCGAAAGTTGATCCCAAAAAAGGACTGCATTTCAAACACTGAAAATTTCTGAATTTTACCTACATTTTGGGCTATAAACTGAATTAAGGGTCCTTTATTGGGCAGATTTGAAATAAAGTGACTGCAAATCATATTTCTATTTTAAAACCAAAATCTGGAAGCATTTTGAGCCATTTTTTGGAAAAGTGATTTTTTCATAAAATTTCCTAAGGCTAACCCCTTTGAAAAATTTCGAAAAATTTGAAAATTCAAAAAATTATTTTTTCAGTCACATTTGGACAGAATATGAATATAAAACATATTTCAGGTCCCCAAAAAAAATTTGGTAGCATTTGAGCCACTATTTTCAAAGTTCAAAATTTCCCTTTGAAAATACATTGATTTTACAGTTTTTGAATTTTTACTCATAGTGTATTTTGAGCACAGTATTGTAACTTGGCCACATTTAAGGTCTTCTATAGGAGATTCTTAAAAACGAAAATCTTAACAACCACAAAATATTAAGGGGGTCAAAATTTGCAAAGTTGTTTTTTTCAGTGGTACACATACATAATTTTTACACAGAGAGTTTTGGGAGCACAATGTTGTAACTTGGCAACATTGAAGTTCATTAATAGGAGATTCTTAAAAACGAAAATCTTAACAACCACTAAATATTAAGGGGGTCGAAAGTTGATCCCAAAAAAGGACTGCATTTCAAACACTGAAAATTTCTGAATTTTACCTACATTTTGGGCTATAAACTGAATTAAGGGTCCTTTATTGGGCAGATTTGAAATAAAGTGACTGCAAATCATATTTCTATTTTAAAACCAAAATCTGGAAGCATTTTGAGCCATTTTTTGGAAAAGTGATTTTTTCATAAAATTTCCTAAGGCTAACCCCTTTGAAAAATTTCGAAAAATTTGAAAATTCAAAAAATTATTTTTTCAGTCACATTTGGACAGAATATGAATATAAAACATATTTCAGGTCCCCAAAAAAAATTTGGTAGCATTTGAGCCACTATTTTCAAAGTTCAAAATTTCCCTTTGAAAATACATTGATTTTACAGTTTTTGAATTTTTACTCATAGTGTATTTGGAGCACAGTATTGTAACTTGGCCACATTTAAGGTCTTCTATAGGAGATTCTTAAAAACGAAAATCTTAACAACCACAAAATATTAAGGGGGTCAAAATTTGCAAAGTTGTTTTTTTCAGTGGTACACATACATAATTTTTACACAGAGAGTTTTGGGAGCACAATGTTGTAACTTGGCAACATTGAAGTTCATTAATAGGAGATTCTTAAAAACGAAAATCTTAACAACCACTAAATATTAAGGGGGTCGAAAGTTGATCCCAAAAAAGGACTGCATTTCAAACACTGAAAATTTCTGAATTTTACCTACATTTTGGGCTATAAACTGAATTAAGGGTCCTTTATTGGGCAGATTTGAAATAAAGTGACTGCAAATCATATTTCTATTTTAAAACCAAAATCTGGAAGCATTTTGAGCCATTTTTTGGAAAAGTGATTTTTTCATAAAATTTCCTAAGGCTAACCCCTTTGAAAAATTTCGAAAAATTTGAAAATTCAAAAAATTATTTTTTCAGTCACATTTGGACAGAATATGAATATAAAACATATTTCAGGTCCCCAAAAAAAATTTGGTAGCATTTGAGCCACTATTTTCAAAGTTCAAAATTTCCCTTTGAAAATACATTGATTTTACAGTTTTTGAATTTTTACTCATAGTGTATTTGGAGCACAGTATTGTAACTTGGCCACATTTAAGGTCTTCTATAGGAGATTCTTAAAAACGAAAATCTTAACAACCACAAAATATTAAGGGGGTCAAAATTTGCAAAGTTGTTTTTTTCAGTGGTACACATACATAATTTTTACACAGAGAGTTTTGGGAGCACAATGTTGTAACTTGGCAACATTGAAGTTCATTAATAGGAGATTCTTAAAAACGAAAATCTTAACAACCACTAAATATTAAGGGGGTCGAAAGTTGATCCCAAAAAAGGACTGCATTTCAAACACTGAAAATTTCTGAATTTTACCTACATTTTGGGCTATAAACTGAATTAAGGGTCCTTTATTGGGCAGATTTGAAATAAAGTGACTGCAAATCATATTTCTATTTTAAAACCAAAATCTGGAAGCATTTTGAGCCATTTTTTGGAAAAGTGATTTTTTCATAAAATTTCCTAAGGCTAACCCCTTTGAAAAATTTCGAAAAATTTGAAAATTCAAAAAATTATTTTTTCAGTCACATTTGGACAGAATATGAATATAAAACATATTTCAGGTCCCCAAAAAAAATTTGGTAGCATTTGAGCCACTATTTTCAAAGTTCAAAATTTCCCTTTGAAAATACATTGATTTTACAGTTTTTGAATTTTTACTCATAGTGTATTTTGAGCACAGTATTGTAACTTGGCCACATTTAAGGTCTTCTATAGGAGATTCTTAAAAACGAAAATCTTAACAACCACAAAATATTAAGGGGGTCAAAATTTGCAAAGTGTTTTTTTCAGTGGTACACATACATAATTTTTACACAGAGAGTTTTGGGAGCACAATGTTGTAACTTGGCAACATTGAAGTTCATTAATAGGAGATTCTTAAAAACGAAAATCTTAACAACCACTAAATATTAAGGGGGTCGAAAGTTGATCCCAAAAAAGGACTGCATTTCAAACACTGAAAATTTCTGAATTTTACCTACATTTTGGGCTATAAACTGAATTAAGGGTCCTTTATTGGGCAGATTTGAAATAAAGTGACTGCAAATCATATTTCTATTTTAAAACCAAAATCTGGAAGCATTTTGAGCCATTTTTTGGAAAAGTGATTTTTTCATAAAATTTCCTAAGGCTAACCCCTTTGAAAAATTTCGAAAAATTTGAAAATTCAAAAAATTATTTTTTCAGTCACATTTGGACAGAATATGAATATAAAACATATTTCAGGTCCCCAAAAAAAATTTGGTAGCATTTGAGCCACTATTTTCAAAGTTCAAAATTTCCCTTTGAAAATACATTGATTTTACAGTTTTTGAATTTTTACTCATAGTGTATTTGGAGCACAGTATTGTAACTTGGCCACATTTAAGGTCTTCTATAGGAGATTCTTAAAAACGAAAATCTTAACAACCACAAAATATTAAGGGGGTCAAAATTTGCAAAGTTGTTTTTTTCAGTGGTACACATACATAATTTTTACACAGAGAGTTTTGGGAGCACAATGTTGTAACTTGGCAACATTGAAGTTCATTAATAGGAGATTCTTAAAAACGAAAATCTTAACAACCACTAAATATTAAGGGGGTCGAAAGTTGATCCCAAAAAAGGACTGCATTTCAAACACTGAAAATTTCTGAATTTTACCTACATTTTGGGCTATAAACTGAATTAAGGGTCCTTTATTGGGCAGATTTGAAATAAAGTGACTGCAAATCATATTTCTATTTTAAAACCAAAATCTGGAAGCATTTTGAGCCATTTTTTGGAAAAGTGATTTTTTCATAAAATTTCCTAAGGCTAACCCCTTTGAAAAATTTCGAAAAATTTGAAAATTCAAAAAATTATTTTTTCAGTCACATTTGGACAGAATATGAATATAAAACATATTTCAGGTCCCCAAAAAAAATTTGGTAGCATTTGAGCCACTATTTTCAAAGTTCAAAATTTCCCTTTGAAAATACATTGATTTTACAGTTTTTGAATTTTTACTCATAGTGTATTTTGAGCACAGTATTGTAACTTGGCCACATTTAAGGTCTTCTATAGGAGATTCTTAAAAACGAAAATCTTAACAACCACAAAATATTAAGGGGGTCAAAATTTGCAAAGTTGTTTTTTTCAGTGGTACACATACATAATTTTTACACAGAGAGTTTTGGGAGCACAATGTTGTAACTTGGCAACATTGAAGTTCATTAATAGGAGATTCTTAAAAACGAAAATCTTAACAACCACTAAATATTAAGGGGGTCGAAAGTTGATCCCAAAAAAGGACTGCATTTCAAACACTGAAAATTTCTGAATTTTACCTACATTTTGGGCTATAAACTGAATTAAGGGTCCTTTATTGGGCAGATTTGAAATAAAGTGACTGCAAATCATATTTCTATTTTAAAACCAAAATCTGGAAGCATTTTGAGCCATTTTTTGGAAAAGTGATTTTTTCATAAAATTTCCTAAGGCTAACCCCTTTGAAAAATTTCGAAAAATTTGAAAATTCAAAAAATTATTTTTTCAGTCACATTTGGACAGAATATGAATATAAAACATATTTCAGGTCCCCAAAAAAAATTTGGTAGCATTTGAGCCACTATTTTCAAAGTTCAAAATTTCCCTTTGAAAATACATTGATTTTACAGTTTTTGAATTTTTACTCATAGTGTATTTGGAGCACAGTATTGTAACTTGGCCACATTTAAGGTCTTCTATAGGAGATTCTTAAAAACGAAAATCTTAACAACCACAAAATATTAAGGGGGTCAAAATTTGCAAAGTTGTTTTTTTCAGTGGTACACATACATAATTTTTACACAGAGAGTTTTGGGAGCACAATGTTGTAACTTGGCAACATTGAAGTTCATTAATAGGAGATTCTTAAAAACGAAAATCTTAACAACCACTAAATATTAAGGGGGTCGAAAGTTGATCCCAAAAAAGGACTGCATTTCAAACACTGAAAATTTCTGAATTTTACCTACATTTTGGGCTATAAACTGAATTAAGGGTCCTTTATTGGGCAGATTTGAAATAAAGTGACTGCAAATCATATTTCTATTTTAAAACCAAAATCTGGAAGCATTTTGAGCCATTTTTTGGAAAAGTGATTTTTTCATAAAATTTCCTAAGGCTAACCCCTTTGAAAAATTTCGAAAAATTTGAAAATTCAAAAAATTATTTTTTCAGTCACATTTGGACAGAATATGAATATAAAACATATTTCAGGTCCCCAAAAAAAATTTGGTAGCATTTGAGCCACTATTTTCAAAGTTCAAAATTTCCCTTTGAAAATACATTGATTTTACAGTTTTTGAATTTTTACTCATAGTGTATTTGGAGCACAGTATTGTAACTTGGCCACATTTAAGGTCTTCTATAGGAGATTCTTAAAAACGAAAATCTTAACAACCACAAAATATTAAGGGGGTCAAAATTTGCAAAGTTGTTTTTTTCAGTGGTACACATACATAATTTTTACACAGAGAGTTTTGGGAGCACAATGTTGTAACTTGGCAACATTGAAGTTCATTAATAGGAGATTCTTAAAAACGAAAATCTTAACAACCACTAAATATTAAGGGGGTCGAAAGTTGATCCCAAAAAAGGACTGCATTTCAAACACTGAAAATTTCTGAATTTTACCTACATTTTGGGCTATAAACTGAATTAAGGGTCCTTTATTGGGCAGATTTGAAATAAAGTGACTGCAAATCATATTTCTATTTTAAAACCAAAATCTGGAAGCATTTTGAGCCATTTTTTGGAAAAGTGATTTTTTCATAAAATTTCCTAAGGCTAACCCCTTTGAAAAATTTCGAAAAATTTGAAAATTCAAAAAATTATTTTTTCAGTCACATTTGGACAGAATATGAATATAAAACATATTTCAGGTCCCCAAAAAAAATTTGGTAGCATTTGAGCCACTATTTTCAAAGTTCAAAATTTCCCTTTGAAAATACATTGATTTTACAGTTTTTGAATTTTTACTCATAGTGTATTTGGAGCACAGTATTGTAACTTGGCCACATTTAAGGTCTTCTATAGGAGATTCTTAAAAACGAAAATCTTAACAACCACAAAATATTAAGGGGGTCAAAATTTGCAAAGTTGTTTTTTTCAGTGGTACACATACATAATTTTTACACAGAGAGTTTTGGGAGCACAATGTTGTAACTTGGCAACATTGAAGTTCATTAATAGGAGATTCTTAAAAACGAAAATCTTAACAACCACTAAATATTAAGGGGGTCGAAAGTTGATCCCAAAAAAGGACTGCATTTCAAACACTGAAAATTTCTGAATTTTACCTACATTTTGGGCTATAAACTGAATTAAGGGTCCTTTATTGGGCAGATTTGAAATAAAGTGACTGCAAATCATATTTCTATTTTAAAACCAAAATCTGGAAGCATTTTGAGCCATTTTTTGGAAAAGTGATTTT
This sequence comes from Linyphia triangularis, assembly GCA_963978545.1. Taxonomy (NCBI): domain Eukaryota; kingdom Metazoa; phylum Arthropoda; class Arachnida; order Araneae; family Linyphiidae; genus Linyphia; species Linyphia triangularis. Next base: position 16,146 of record CAXBTE010000288.1, read on the forward strand.
TTCATAAAATTTCCTAAGGCTAACCCCTTTGAAAAATTTCGAAAAATTTGAAAATTCAAAAAATTATTTTTTCAGTCACATTTGGACAGAATATGAATATAAAACATATTTCAGGTCCCCAAAAAAAATTTGGTAGCATTTGAGCCACTATTTTCAAAGTTCAAAATTTCCCTTTGAAAATACATTGATTTTACAGTTTTTGAATTCTTACTCATAGTGTATTTGGAGCACAGTATTGTAACTTGGCCACATTTAAGGTCTTCTATAGGAGATTCTTAAAAACGAAAATCTTAACAACCACAAAATATTAAGGGGGTAAAAATTTGCAAAGTTGTTTTTTTCAGTGGTACACATACATAATTTTTACACAGAGAGTTTTGGGAGCACAATGTTGTAACTTGGCAACATTGAAGTTCATTAATAGGAGATTCTTAAAAACGAAAATCTTAACAACCACTAAATATTAAGGGGGTCGAAAGTTGATCCCAAAAAAGGACTGCATTTCAAACACTGAAAATTTCTGAATTTTACCTACATTTTGGGCTATAAACTGAATTAAGGGTCCTTTATTGGGCAGATTTGAAATAAAGTGACTGCAAATCATATTTCTATTTTAAAACCAAAATCTGGAAGCATTTTGAGCCATTTTTTGGAAAAGTGATTTTTTCATAAAATTTCCTAAGGCTAACCCCTTTGAAAAATTTCGAAAAATTTGAAAATTCAAAAAATTATTTTTTCAGTCACATTTGGACAGAATATGAATATAAAACATATTTCAGGTCCCCAAAAAAAATTTGGTAGCATTTGAGCCACTATTTTCAAAGTTCAAAATTTCCCTTTGAAAATACATTGATTTTACAGTTTTTGAATTTTTACTCATAGTGTATTTGGAGCACAGTATTGTAACTTGGCCACATTTAAGGTCTTCTATAGGAGATTCTTAAAAACGAAAATCTTAACAACCACAAAATATTAAGGGGGTCAAAATTTGCAAAGTTGTTTTTTTCAGTGGTACACATACATAATTTTTACACAGAGAGTTTTGGGAGCACAATGTTGTAACTTGGCAACATTGAAGTTCATTAATAGGAGATTCTTAAAAACGAAAATCTTAACAACCACTAAATATTAAGGGGGTCGAAAGTTGATCCCAAAAAAGGACTGCATTTCAAACACTGAAAATTTCTGAATTTTACCTACATTTTGGGCTATAAACTGAATTAAGGGTCCTTTATTGGGCAGATTTGAAATAAAGTGACTGCAAATCATATTTCTATTTTAAAACCAAAATCTGGAAGCATTTTGAGCCATTTTTTGGAAAAGTGATTTTTTCATAAAATTTCCTAAGGCTAACCCCTTTGAAAAATTTCGAAAAATTTGAAAATTCAAAAAATTATTTTTTCAGTCACATTTGGACAGAATATGAATATAAAACATATTTCAGGTCCCCAAAAAAAATTTGGTAGCATTTGAGCCACTATTTTCAAAGTTCAAAATTTCCCTTTGAAAATACATTGATTTTACAGTTTTTGAATTTTTACTCATAGTGTATTTGGAGCACAGTATTGTAACTTGGCCACATTTAAGGTCTTCTATAGGAGATTCTTAAAAACGAAAATCTTAACAACCACAAAATATTAAGGGGGTCAAAATTTGCAAAGTTGTTTTTTTCAGTGGTACACATACATAATTTTTACACAGAGAGTTTTGGGAGCACAATGTTGTAACTTGGCAACATTGAAGTTCATTAATAGGAGATTCTTAAAAACGAAAATCTTAACAACCACTAAATATTAAGGGGGTCGAAAGTTGATCCCAAAAAAGGACTGCATTTCAAACACTGAAAATTTCTGAATTTTACCTACATTTTGGGCTATAAACTGAATTAAGGGTCCTTTATTGGGCAGATTTGAAATAAAGTGACTGCAAATCATATTTCTATTTTAAAACCAAAATCTGGAAGCATTTTGAGCCATTTTTTGGAAAAGTGATTTTTTCATAAAATTTCCTAAGGCTAACCCCTTTGAAAAATTTCGAAAAATTTGAAAATTCAAAAAATTATTTTTTCAGTCACATTTGGACAGAATATGAATATAAAACATATTTCAGGTCCCCAAAAAAAATTTGGTAGCATTTGAGCCACTATTTTCAAAGTTCAAAATTTCCCTTTGAAAATACATTGATTTTACAGTTTTTGAATTTTTACTCATAGTGTATTTGGAGCACAGTATTGTAACTTGGCCACATTTAAGGTCTTCTATAGGAGATTCTTAAAAACGAAAATCTTAACAACCACAAAATATTAAGGGGGTCAAAATTTGCAAAGTTCTTTTTTTCAGTGGTACACATACATAATTTTTACACAGAGAGTTTTGGGAGCACAATGTTGTAACTTGGCAACATTGAAGTTCATTAATAGGAGATTCTTAAAAACGAAAATCTTAACAACCACTAAATATTAAGGGGGTCGAAAGTTGATCCCAAAAAAGGACTGCATTTCAAACACTGAAAATTTCTGAATTTTACCTACATTTTGGGCTATAAACTGAATTAAGGGTCCTTTTTTGGGCAGATTTGAAATAAAGTGACTGTAAATCATATTTCTATTTTAAAACCAAAATCTGGAAGCATTTTGAGCCATTTTTTGGAAAAGTGATTTTTTCATAAAATTTCCTAAGGCTAACCCCTTTGAAAAATTTCGAAAAATTTGAAAATTCAAAAAATTAATTTTTGGAAAAGTGATTTTTTCATAAAATTTCCCAAGGCTAACCCCTTTCAAAAATTTCGAAAAATTTGAAAATTCAAAAAATTATTTTTTGGAAAAGTGATTTTTTCATAAAATTTCCTAAGGCTAACCCCTTTGAAAAATTTCGAAAAATTTGAAAATTCAAAAAATTATTTTTTGGAAAAGTGATTTTTTCATAAAATTTCCTAAGGCTTTTAACTTTTTTAAGGCCCTTTGAAAAATTTGAAAATTCAAAAAATTATTTTTTGGAAAAGTGATTTTTTCATAAAATTTCCTAAGACTAACCCCTTTGAAAAATTTCGAAAAATTTGAAAATTCAAAAAATTATTTTTTGGAAAAGTGATTTTTTCATAAAATTTCCTAAGGCTAACCCCTTTGAAAAATTTGAAAATTCAAAAAATTATTTTTTGGAAAAGTGATTTTTTCATAAAATTTCCTAAGACTAACCCCTTTGAAAAATTTCGAAAAATTTGAAAATTCAAAAAATTATTTTTTGGAAAAGTGATTTTTTCATAAAATTTCTTAAGGCTAACCCGTTTGAAAAATTTGAAAATTCAAAAAATTATTTTTTGGAAAAGTGATTTTTTCATAAAATTTCCTAAGTCTAACCCCTTTGAAAAATTTCGAAAAATTTGAAAATTCAAAAAATTATTTTTTCAGTCAAATTTCGACAGAATATGAATATAAAACATATTTCAGGTCTTCAACTAAAATTTCCCAGCTAGTTTCAAAATTTCGTACAAAATCGTCTCCATTTCTGAGCAAACGCGTTATTTTGGATTTTTTTGAATTTTAACGACAGTTTGGGCTATAAAGCGATTTAAGGGACCTTTCTTGGATAGTTTTGATAAAAAGTAACTCTTAAGCATTCTCCTATGTTAACAGCTAAATTTGACACATTTCGGACATTTCAAAGCTAAATTCCAAAATTTCGTTCAAAACCGTCTCTATTTCTGTGCTAACGCGTTATTTTGGATTTTACTGAATTTTCCCGACAGATTGGGCTATAAATCGATTTAAGGGTCTTTTCTTGAACAGTTTTGATAAAAAGTAACTATTGAGCATTTTCAAAGCATTTCGGACATTTCCCAGCTAGTTTTAAAAATATCGTTCAAAATCGTCTCTATTTCTGTGTTAACGCGTTATTTTGGATTTTTCTGAATTTGACCGACAGTTTAGGCTATAAATCGATTTAAGGGTCCTTTCTTGAACAGTTTTGATAAAAAGTAACTTTTAAGCATACTCTTAGGTCACAGCTAAAATTTTAAAGCATTTCGGACAATTCCCAGCTAGTTTCAGAAATTGCGTTCAAAACCGTCTCTATTTCTGTGTTAACGCGTTATTTTGGATTTTTCGGAATTCTACCAACAGTTTGGGCTATAAAGCGATTAAAGGGTCCTTTCTTGACAGTTTTGATAAAAAGTTACTTTTGAGCATTTTCAAAGCATTTCGGACAATTCCCAGCTAGTTTTAAAAATTGCTTTCAAAATCGTCTCTATTTCTGTGTTAACGCGTTATTTTGGATTTTTCTGAATTTTACCGACAGTTTGGGCTATAAAGCGATTTAAGGGTCCTTTCTTGACAGTTTTGATAAAAAGTAACTCTTGAGCATTTTCAAAGCATTTCCGACAATTCCCAGCTAGTTTTAAAAATATCGTTCAAAATCGTCTCTATTTCTGTGTTAACGCGTTATTTTGGATTTTTCTGAATTTTACCGACAGTTTGGGCTATAAAGCGATTTAAGGGTTCTTTCTTGACAGTTTTGATAAAAAGTAACTCTTGAGCATTTTCAAAGCATTTCGGACAATTCCCAGCTAGTTTGAAAAATATCGTTCAAAATCGTCTCTATTTCTGTGTTAACGCGTTATTTTGGATTTTTCTGAATTTTACCGACAGTTTAGGCTATAAATCGATTTAAGGGTCCTTTCTTGAACAGTTTTGATAAAAAGTAACTTTTAAGCATACTCTTAGGTCACAGCTAAAATTTTAAAGCATTTCGGACAATTCCCAGCTAGTTTCAGAAATTGCGTTCAAAACCGTCTCTATTTCTGTGTTAACGCGTTATTTTGGATTTTTCGGAATTCTACCAACAGTTTGGGCTATAAAGCGATTAAAGGGTCCTTTCTTGACAGTTTTGATAAAAAGTTACTTTTGAGCATTTTCAAAGCATTTCGGACAATTCCCAGCTAGTTTTAAAAATTGCTTTCAAAATCGTCTCTATTTCTGTGTTAAAGCGTTATTTTGGATTTTTCTGAATTTTACCGACAGTTTGGGCTATAAAGCGATTTAAGGGTCCTTTCTTGACAGTTTTGATAAAAAGTAACTCTTGAGCATTTTCAAAGCATTTCGGACAATTCCCAGCTAGTTTTAAAAATATCGTTCAAAATCGTCTCTATTTCTGTGTTAACGCGTTATTTTGGATTTTTCTGAATTTTACCGACAGTTTGGGCTATAAAGCGATTTAAGGGTCCTTTCTTGACAGTTTTGATAAAAAGTAACTCTTGAGCATTTTCAAAGCATTTCGGACAATTCCCAGCTAGTTTGAAAAATATCGTTCAAAATCGTCTCTATTTCTGTGTTAACGCGTTATTTTGGATTTTTCTGAATTTTACCGACAGTTTAGGCTATACAGCGATTTAAGGGTCCTTTCTTGACAGTTTTTATAAAAAGTTACTTTTGATCATTTTCAAAGCATTTCGGACAATTCCCAGCTAGTTTTAAAAATTGCTTTCAAATTCGTCTCTATTTCTGTGTTAACGCGTTATTTTGGATTTTTCTGAATTTTACCGATAATTTGGGATATAAATCGATATAAGGGTCCTTTCTTGAACAGTTTTGATAAAAAGTAACTTTTGAGCATACTCTAAGGTCACAGCTAAAATTTTAAAGCATTTCGGACAATTCCCAACTAGTTTCAAAAATTGCGTTCAAAAACGTCTCCATTTCTGTGTTAACGCGTTATTTTGGATTTTTCTGAATTATACCGACAGCTTGGTTTATAAAGCGATTTGAGGGTCCTTTCTTGGGCATATTTAATAAAAAATTACTGTAAACTATATTTCTATTTTAAAACCAAAATCTGGAAGCATTTTGAGAAATTTTTTGGAAAAGTGATTTTTTCATAAAATTTCCTAAGTCTAACCCCTTTGAAAAATTTCGAAAAATTTGAAAATTCAAAAAATTATTTTTGGAAAAGTGATTTTTTCGTAAAATTTCCTAAGGCTAACCCCCTTGAAAAATTTGAAAATTCAAAAAATTATTTTTTGAAAAAGTGATTTTTTCATAAAATTTCCTAAGGCTAACCCCTTTGAAAAATTTGAAAATTCAAAAATTTTTTTTTTGGAAAAGTGATTTTTTCATAAAATTTCCTAAGACTAACCCCTTTGAAAAATTTGAAAATTGAAAAAATTATTTTTTGGAAAAGTGATTTTTTCATAAAATTTCCTAAGGCTAACCCTTTGAAAAATTTGAAAATTCAAAAAATTATTTTTTGGAAAAGTGATTTTTTCATAAAATTTCCTAAGACTAACCCCTTTGAAAAATTTCGAAAAATTTGAAAATTCAAAAAATTATTTTTTGGAAAAGTGATTTTTTCATAAAATTTCCTAAGTCTAACCCCTTTGAAAAATTTCGAAAAATTTGAAAATTCAAAAAATTATTTTTTCAGTCACATTTGGACAGAATATAAATATAAAACATATTTCAGGTCCCCAAAAAAAATTTGGTAGCATTTGAGCCATTATTTTCAAAGTTCAAAATTTCCCTTTGAAAATACATTGATTGTATTTTGGAGTTTTTGAATTTTTACTCGTAGTGTATTTGGAGCACAGTATTGTAACTTGGCCACATTTAAGGTCTTCTATAGGAGATTCTTAAAAACGAAAATCTTAACAACCACAAAATATTAAGGGGGTCAAAATTTGCAAAGTTGTTTTTTTCAGTGGTACACATACATAATTTTTACACAGAGAGTTTTGGGAGCACAATGTTGTAACTTGGCAACATTGAAGTTCATTAATAGGAGATTCTTAAAAACGAAAATCTTAACAACCACTAAATATTAAGGGGGTCGAAAGTTGATCCCAAAAAAGGACTGCATTTCAAACACTGAAAATTTCTGAATTTTACCTACATTTTGGGCTATAAACTGAATTAAGGGTCCTTTATTGGGCAGATTTGAAATAAAGTGACTGCAAATCATATTTCTATTTTAAAACCAAAATCTGGAAGCATTTTGAGCCATTTTTTGGAAAAGTGATTTTTTCATAAAATTTCCTAAGGCCCTTTGAAAAATTTCGAAAAATTTGAAAATTCAAAAAATTATTTTTTCAGTCACATTTGGACAGAATATGAATATAAAACATATTTCAGGTCCCCAAAAAAAATTTGGTAGCATTTGAGCCACTATTTTCAAAGTTCAAAATTTCCCTTTGAAAATACATTGATTTTACAGTTTTTGAATTTTTACTCATAGTGTATTTTGAGCACAGTATTGTAACTTGGCCACATTTAAGGTCTTCTATAGGAGATTCTTAAAAACGAAAATCTTAACAACCACAAAATATTAAGGGGGTCAAAATTTGCAAAGTTGTTTTTTTCAGTGGTACACATACATAATTTTTACACAGAGAGTTTTTTTTTTGGGAGCACAATGTTGTAACTTGGCAACATTGAAGTTCATTAATAGGAGATTCTTAAAAACGAAAATCTTAACAACCACTAAATATTAAGGGGGTCGAAAGTTGATCCCAAAAAAGGACTGCATTTCAAACACTGAAAATTTCTGAATTTTACCTACATTTTGGGCTATAAACTGAATTAAGGGTCCTTTATTGGGCAGATTTGAAATAAAGTGACTGCAAATCATATTTCTATTTTAAAACCAAAATCTGGAAGCATTTTGAGCCATTTTTTGGAAAAGTGATTTTTTCATAAAATTTCCTAAGGCTAACCCCTTTGAAAAATTTCGAAAAATTTGAAAATTCAAAAAATTATTTTTTCAGTCACATTTGGACAGAATATGAATATAAAACATATTTCAGGTCCCCAAAAAAAATTTGGTAGCATTTGAGCCACTATTTTCAAAGTTCAAAATTTCCCTTTGAAAATACATTGATTTTACAGTTTTTGAATTTTTACTCATAGTGTATTTGGAGCACAGTATTGTAACTTGGCCACATTTAAGGTCTTCTATAGGAGATTCTTAAAAACGAAAATCTTAACAACCACAAAATATTAAGGGGGTCAAAATTTGCAAAGTTGTTTTTTTCAGTGGTACACATACATAATTTTTACACAGAGTTTTGGGAGCACAATGTTGTAACTTGGCAACATTGAAGTTCATTAATAGGAGATTCTTAAAAACGAAAATCTTAACAACCACTAAATATTAAGGGGGTCGAAAGTTGATCCCAAAAAAGGACTGCATTTCAAACACTGAAAATTTCTGAATTTTACCTACATTTTGGGCTATAAACTGAATTAAGGGTCCTTTATTGGGCAGATTTGAAATAAAGTGACTGCAAATCATATTTCTATTTTAAAACCAAAATCTGGAAGCATTTTGAGCCATTTTTTGGAAAAGTGATTTTTTCATAAAATTTCCTAAGGCTAACCCCTTTGAAAAATTTCGAAAAATTTGAAAATTCAAAAAATTATTTTTTCAGTCACATTTGGACAGAATATGAATATAAAACATATTTCAGGTCCCCAAAAAAAATTTGGTAGCATTTGAGCCACTATTTTCAAAGTTCAAAATTTCCCTTTGAAAATACATTGATTTTACAGTTTTTGAATTTTTACTCATAGTGTATTTGGAGCACAGTATTGTAACTTGGCCACATTTAAGGTCTTCTATAGGAGATTCTTAAAAACGAAAATCTTAACAACCACAAAATATTAAGGGGGTCAAAATTTGCAAAGTTGTTTTTTTCAGTGGTACACATACATAATTTTTACACAGAGAGTTTTGGGAGCACAATGTTGTAACTTGGCAACATTGAAGTTCATTAATAGGAGATTCTTAAAAACGAAAATCTTAACAACCACTAAATATTAAGGGGGTCGAAAGTTGATCCCAAAAAAGGACTGCATTTCAAACACTGAAAATTTCTGAATTTTACCTACATTTTGGGCTATAAACTGAATTAAGGGTCCTTTATTGGGCAGATTTGAAATAAAGTGACTGCAAATCATATTTCTATTTTAAAACCAAAATCTGGAAGCATTTTGAGCCATTTTTTGGAAAAGTGATTTTTTCATAAAATTTCCTAAGGCTAACCCCTTTGAAAAATTTCGAAAAATTTGAAAATTCAAAAAATTATTTTTTCAGTCACATTTGGACAGAATATGAATATAAAACATATTTCAGGTCCCCAAAAAAAATTTGGTAGCATTTGAGCCACTATTTTCAAAGTTCAAAATTTCCCTTTGAAAATACATTGATTTTACAGTTTTTGAATTTTTACTCATAGTGTATTTGGAGCACAGTATTGTAACTTGGCCACATTTAAGGTCTTCTATAGGAGATTCTTAAAAACGAAAATCTTAACAACCACAAAATATTAAGGGGGTCAAAATTTGCAAAGTTGTTTTTTTCAGTGGTACACATACATAATTTTTACACAGAGAGTTTTGGGAGCACAATGTTGTAACTTGGCAACATTGAAGTTCATTAATAGGAGATTCTTAAAAACGAAAATCTTAACAACCACTAAATATTAAGGGGGTCGAAAGTTGATCCCAAAAAAGGACTGCATTTCAAACACTGAAAATTTCTGAATTTTACCTACATTTTGGGCTATAAACTGAATTAAGGGTCCTTTTTTGGGCAGATTTGAAATAAAGTGACTGTAAATCATATTTCTATTTTAAAACCAAAATCTGGAAGCATTTTGAGCCATTTTTTGGAAAAGTGATTTTTTCATAAAATTTCCTAAGGCTAACCCCTTTGAAAAATTTCGAAAAATTTGAAAATTCAAAAAATTAATTTTTGGAAAAGTGATTTTTTCATAATATTTCCCAAGGCTAACCCCTTTCAAAAATTTCGAAAAATTTGAAAATTCAAAAAATTATTTTTTGGAAAAGTGATTTTTTCATAAAATTTCCTAAGGCTAACCCCTTTGAAAAATTTCGAAAAATTTGAAAATTCAAAAAATTATTTTTTGGAAAAGTGATTTTTTCATAAAATTTCCTAAGGCTTTTAACTTTTTTAAGGCCCTTTGAAAAATTTGAAAATTCAAAAAATTATTTTTTGGAAAAGTGATTTTTTCATAAAATTTCCTAAGACTAACCCCTTTGAAAAATTTCGAAAAATTTGAAAATTCAAAAAATTATTTTTTGGAAAAGTGATTTTTTCATAAAATTTCCTAAGGCTAACCCCTTTGAAAAATTTGAAAATTCAAAAAATTATTTTTTGGAAAAGTGATTTTTTCATAAAATTTCCTAAGACTAACCCCTTTGAAAAATTTCGAAAAATTTGAAAATTCAAAAAATTATTTTTTGGAAAAGTGATTTTTTCATAAAATTTCCTAAGACTAACCCCTTTGAAAAATTTCGAAAAATTTGAAAATTCAAAAAATTATTTTTTGGAAAAGTGATTTTTTCATAAAATTTCCTAAGGCTAACCCCTTTGAAAAATTTGAAAATTCAAAAAATTATTTTTTGGAAAAGTGATTTTTTCATAAAATTTCCTAAGGCTAACCCCTTTGAAAAATTTGAAAATTCAAAAAATTATTTTTTGGAAAAGTGATTTTTTCATAAAATTTCCTAAGACTAACCCCTTTGAAAAATTTCGAAAAATTTGAAAATTCAAAAAATTATTTTTTGGAAAAGTGATTTTTTCATAAAATTTCCTAAGGCTAACCCCTTTGAAAAATTTGAAAATTCAAAAAATTATTTTTTGGAAAAGTGATTTTTTCATAAAATTTCCTAAGTCTAACCCCTTTGAAAAATTTCGAAAAATTTGAAAATTCAAAAAATTATTTTTTCAGTCAAATTTCGACAGAATATGAATATAAAACATATTTCAGGTCTTCAACTAAAATTTCCCAGCTAGTTTCAAAATTTCGTACAAAATCGTCTCCATTTCTGAGCAAACGCGTTATTTTGGATTTTTTTGAATTTTAACGACAGTTTGGGCTATAAAGCGATTTAAGGGACCTTTCTTGGATAGTTTTGATAAAAAGTAACTCTTAAGCATTCTCCTATGTTAACAGCTAAATTTGACAGATTTCGGACATTTCCCAGCTAAATTCCAAAATTTCGTTCAAAACCGTCTCTATTTCTGTGCTAACGCGTTATTTTGGATTTTACTGAATTTTCCCGACAGATTGGGCTATAAATCGATTTAAGGGTCTTTTCTTGAACAGTTTTGATAAAAAGTAACTATTGAGCATTTTCAAAGCATTTCGGACATTTCCCAGCTAGTTTTAAAAATATCGTTCAAAATCGTCTCTATTTCTGTGTTAACGCGTTATTTTGGATTTTTCTGAATTTTACCGACAGTTTAGGCTATAAATCGATTTAAGGGTCCTTTCTTGAACAGTTTTGATAAAAAGTAACTTTTAAGCATACTCTTAGGTCACAGCTAAAATTTTAAAGCATTTCGGACAATTCCCAGCTAGTTTCAGAAATTGCGTTCAAAACCGTCTCTATTTCTGTGTTAACGCGTTATTTTGGATTTTTCGGAATTCTACCAACAGTTTGGGCTATAAAGCGATTAAAGGGTCCTTTCTTGACAGTTTTGATAAAAAGTTACTTTTGAGCATTTTCAAAGCATTTCGGACAATTCCCAGCTAGTTTTAAAAATTGCTTTCAAAATCGTCTCTATTTCTGTGTTAACGCGTTATTTTGGATTTTTCTGAATTTTACCGACAGTTTGGGCTATAAAGCGATTTAAGGGTCCTTTCTTGACAGTTTTGATAAAAAGTAACTCTTGAGCATTTTCAAAGCATTTCGGACAATTCCCAGCTAGTTTTAAAAATATCGTTCAAAATCGTCTCTATTTCTGTGTTAACGCGTTATTTTGGATTTTTCTGAATTTTACCGACAGTTTGGGCTATAAAGCGATTTAAGGGTTCTTTATTGACAGTTTTGATAAAAAGTAACTCTTGAGCATTTTCAAAGCATTTCGGACAATTCCCAGCTAGTTTGAAAAATATCGTTCAAAATCGTCTCTATTTCTGTGTTAACGCGTTATTTTGGATTTTTCTGAATTTTACCGACAGTTTAGGCTATAAATCGATTTAAGGGTCCTTTCTTGAACAGTTTTGATAAAAAGTAACTTTTAAGCATACTCTTAGGTCACAGCTAAAATTTTAAAGCATTTCGGACAATTCCCAGCTAGTTTCAGAAATTGCGTTCAAAACCGTCTCTATTTCTGTGTTAACGCGTTATTTTGGATTTTTCGGAATTCTACCAACAGTTTGGGCTATAAAGCGATTAAAGGGTCCTTTCTTGACAGTTTTGATAAAAAGTTACTTTTGAGCATTTTCAAAGCATTTCGGACAATTCCCAGCTAGTTTTAAAAATTGCTTTCAAAATCGTCTCTATTTCTGTGTTAAAGCGTTATTTTGGATTTTTCTGAATTTTACCGACAGTTTGGGCTATAAAGCGATTTAAGGGTCCTTTCTTGACAGTTTTGATAAAAAGTAACTCTTGAGCATTTTCAAAGCATTTCGGACAATTCCCAGCTAGTTTTAAAAATATCGTTCAAAATCGTCTCTATTTCTGTGTTAACGCGTTATTTTGGATTTTTCTGAATTTTACCGACAGTTTGGGCTATAAAGCGATTTAAGGGTCCTTTCTTGACAGTTTTGATAAAAAGTAACTCTTGAGCATTTTCAAAGCATTTCGGACAATTCCCAGCTAGTTTGAAAAATATCGTTCAAAATCGTCTCTATTTCTGTGTTAACGCGTTATTGTGGATTTTTCTGAATTTTACCGACAGTTTAGACTATACAGCGATTTAAGGGTCCTTTCTTGACAGTTTTTATAAAAAGTTACTTTTGATCATTTTCAAAGCATTTCGGACAATTCCCAGCTAGTTTTAAAAATTGCTTTCAAAATCGTCTCTATTTCTGTGTTAACGCGTTATTTTGGATTTTTCTGAATTTTACCGATAATTTGGGATATAAATCGATATAAGGGTCCTTTCTTGAACAGTTTTGATAAAAAGTAACTTTTGAGCATACTCTAAGGTCACAGCTAAAATTTTAAAGCATTTCGGACAATTCCCAACTAGTTTCAAAAATTGCGTTCAAAAACGTCTCCATTTCTGTGTTAACGCGTTATTTTGGATTTTTCTGAATTATACCGACAGCTTGGTTTATAAAGCGATTTGAGGGTCCTTTCTTGGGCATATTTAATAAAAAATTACTGTAAACTATATTTCTATTTTAAAACCAAAATCTGGAAGCATTTTGAGAAATTTTTTGGAAAAGTGATTTTTTCATAAAATTTCCTAAGTCTAACCCCTTTGAAAAATTTCGAAAAATTTGAAAATTCAAAAAATTATTTTTGGAAAAGTGATTTTTTCGTAAAATTTCCTAAGGCTAACCCCCTTGAAAAATTTGAAAATTCAAAAAATTATTTTTTGAAAAAGTGATTTTTTCATAAAATTTCCTAAGGCTAACCCCTTTGAAAAATTTGAAAATTCAAAAATTTTTTTTTTGGAAAAGTGATTTTTTCATAAAATTTCCTAAGACTAACCCCTTTGAAAAATTTGAAAATTGAAAAAATTATTTTTTGGAAAAGTGATTTTTTCATAAAATTTCCTAAGGCTAACCCTTTGAAAAATTTGAAAATTCAAAAAATTATTTTTTGGAAAAGTGATTTTTTCATAAAATTTCCTAAGACTAACCCCTTTGAAAAATTTCGAAAAATTTGAAAATTCAAAAAATTATTTTTTGGAAAAGTGATTTTTTCATAAAATTTCCTAAGTCTAACCCCTTTGAAAAATTTCGAAAAATTTGAAAATTCAAAAAATTATTTTTTCAGTCACATTTGGACAGAATATAAATATAAAACATATTTCAGGTCCCCAAAAAAAATTTGGTAGCATTTGAGCCATTATTTTCAAAGTTCAAAATTTCCCTTTGAAAATACATTGATTGTATTTTGGAGTTTTTGAATTTTTACTCGTAGTGTATTTGGAGCACAGTATTGTAACTTGGCCACATTTAAGGTCTTCTATAGGAGATTCTTAAAAACGAAAATCTTAACAACCACAAAATATTAAGGGGGTCAAAATTTGCAAAGTTGTTTTTTTCAGTGGTACACATACATAATTTTTACACAGAGAGTTTTGGGAGCACAATGTTGTAACTTGGCAACATTGAAGTTCATTAATAGGAGATTCTTAAAAACGAAAATCTTAACAACCACTAAATATTAAGGGGGTCGAAAGTTGATCCCAAAAAAGGACTGCATTTCAAACACTGAAAATTTCTGAATTTTACCTACATTTTGGGCTATAAACTGAATTAAGGGTCCTTTATTGGGCAGATTTGAAATAAAGTGACTGCAAATCATATTTCTATTTTAAAACCAAAATCTGGAAGCATTTTGAGCCATTTTTTGGAAAAGTGATTTTTTCATAAAATTTCCTAAGGCCCTTTGAAAAATTTCGAAAAATTTGAAAATTCAAAAAATTATTTTTTCAGTCACATTTGGACAGAATATAAATATAAAACATATTTCAGGTCCCCAAAAAAAATTTGGTAGCATTTGAGCCATTATTTTCAAAGTTCAAAATTTCCCTTTGAAAATACATTGATTGTATTTTGGAGTTTTTGAATTTTTACTCGTAGTGTATTTGGAGCACAGTATTGTAACTTGGCCACATTTAAGGTCTTCTATAGGAGATTCTTAAAAACGAAAATCTTAACAACCACAAAATATTAAGGGGGTCAAAATTTGCAAAGTTGTTTTTTTCAGTGGTACACATACATAATTTTTACACAGAGAGTTTTGGGAGCACAATGTTGTAACTTGGCAACATTGAAGTTCATTAATAGGAGATTCTTAAAAACGAAAATCTTAACAACCACTAAATATTAAGGGGGTCGAAAGTTGATCCCAAAAAAGGACTGCATTTCAAACACTGAAAATTTCTGAATTTTACCTACATTTTGGGCTATAAACTGAATTAAGGGTCCTTTATTGGGCAGATTTGAAATAAAGTGACTGCAAATCATATTTCTATTTTAAAACCAAAATCTGGAAGCATTTTGAGCCATTTTTTGGAAAAGTGATTTTTTCATAAAATTTCCTAAGGCCCTTTGAAAAATTTCGAAAAATTTGAAAATTCAAAAAATTATTTTTTCAGTCACATTTGGACAGAATATGAATATAAAACATATTTCAGGTCCCCAAAAAAAATTTGGTAGCATTTGAGCCACTATTTTCAAAGTTCAAAATTTCCCTTTGAAAATACATTGATTTTACAGTTTTTGAATTTTTACTCATAGTGTATTTGGAGCACAGTATTGTAACTTGGCCACATTTAAGGTCTTCTATAGGAGATTCTTAAAAACGAAAATCTTAACAACCACAAAATATTAAGGGGGTCAAAATTTGCAAAGTTGTTTTTTTCAGTGGTACACATACATAATTTTTACACAGAGAGTTTTGGGAGCACAATGTTGTAACTTGGCAACATTGAAGTTCATTAATAGGAGATTCTTAAAAACGAAAATCTTAACAACCACTAAATATTAAGGGGGTCGAAAGTTGATCCCAAAAAAGGACTGCATTTCAAACACTGAAAATTTCTGAATTTTACCTACATTTTGGGCTATAAACTGAATTAAGGGTCCTTTATTGGGCAGATTTGAAATAAAGTGACTGCAAATCATATTTCTATTTTAAAACCAAAATCTGGAAGCATTTTGAGCCATTTTTTGGAAAAGTGATTTTTTCATAAAATTTCCTAAGGCTAACCCCTTTGAAAAATTTCGAAAAATTTGAAAATTCAAAAAATTATTTTTTCAGTCACATTTGGACAGAATATGAATATAAAACATATTTCAGGTCCCCAAAAAAAATTTGGTAGCATTTGAGCCACTATTTTCAAAGTTCAAAATTTCCCTTTGAAAATACATTGATTTTACAGTTTTTGAATTTTTACTCATAGTGTATTTTGAGCACAGTATTGTAACTTGGCCACATTTAAGGTCTTCTATAGGAGATTCTTAAAAACGAAAATCTTAACAACCACAAAATATTAAGGGGGTCAAAATTTGCAAAGTTGTTTTTTTCAGTGGTACACATACATAATTTTTACACAGAGAGTTTTGGGAGCACAATGTTGTAACTTGGCAACATTGAAGTTCATTAATAGGAGATTCTTAAAAACGAAAATCTTAACAACCACTAAATATTAAGGGGGTCGAAAGTTGATCCCAAAAAAGGACTGCATTTCAAACACTGAAAATTTCTGAATTTTACCTACATTTTGGGCTATAAACTGAATTAAGGGTCCTTTATTGGGCAGATTTGAAATAAAGTGACTGCAAATCATATTTCTATTTTAAAACCAAAATCTGGAAGCATTTTGAGCCATTTTTTGGAAAAGTGATTTTTTCATAAAATTTCCTAAGGCTAACCCCTTTGAAAAATTTCGAAAAATTTGAAAATTCAAAAAATTATTTTTTCAGTCACATTTGGACAGAATATGAATATAAAACATATTTCAGGTCCCCAAAAAAAATTTGGTAGCATTTGAGCCACTATTTTCAAAGTTCAAAATTTCCCTTTGAAAATACATTGATTTTACAGTTTTTGAATTTTTACTCATAGTGTATTTGGAGCACAGTATTGTAACTTGGCCACATTTAAGGTCTTCTATAGGAGATTCTTAAAAACGAAAATCTTAACAACCACAAAATATTAAGGGGGTCAAAATTTGCAAAGTTGTTTTTTTCAGTGGTACACATACATAATTTTTACACAGAGAGTTTTGGGAGCACAATGTTGTAACTTGGCAACATTGAAGTTCATTAATAGGAGATTCTTAAAAACGAAAATCTTAACAACCACTAAATATTAAGGGGGTCGAAAGTTGATCCCAAAAAAGGACTGCATTTCAAACACTGAAAATTTCTGAATTTTACCTACATTTTGGGCTATAAACTGAATTAAGGGTCCTTTATTGGGCAGATTTGAAATAAAGTGACTGCAAATCATATTTCTATTTTAAAACCAAAATCTGGAAGCATTTTGAGCCATTTTTTGGAAAAGTGATTTTTTCATAAAATTTCCTAAGGCTAACCCCTTTGAAAAATTTCGAAAAATTTGAAAATTCAAAAAATTATTTTTTCAGTCACATTTGGACAGAATATGAATATAAAACATATTTCAGGTCCCCAAAAAAAATTTGGTAGCATTTGAGCCACTATTTTCAAAGTTCAAAATTTCCCTTTGAAAATACATTGATTTTACAGTTTTTGAATTTTTACTCATAGTGTATTTGGAGCACAGTATTGTAACTTGGCCACATTTAAGGTCTTCTATAGGAGATTCTTAAAAACGAAAATCTTAACAACCACAAAATATTAAGGGGGTCAAAATTTGCAAAGTTGTTTTTTTCAGTGGTACACATACATAATTTTTACACAGAGAGTTTTGGGAGCACAATGTTGTAACTTGGCAACATTGAAGTTCATTAATAGGAGATTCTTAAAAACGAAAATCTTAACAACCACTAAATATTAAGGGGGTCGAAAGTTGATCCCAAAAAAGGACTGCATTTCAAACACTGAAAATTTCTGAATTTTACCTACATTTTGGGCTATAAACTGAATTAAGGGTCCTTTATTGGGCAGATTTGAAATAAAGTGACTGCAAATCATATTTCTATTTTAAAACCAAAATCTGGAAGCATTTTGAGCCATTTTTTGGAAAAGTGATTTTTTCATAAAATTTCCTAAGGCTAACCCCTTTGAAAAATTTCGAAAAATTTGAAAATTCAAAAAATTATTTTTTCAGTCACATTTGGACAGAATATGAATATAAAACATATTTCAGGTCCCCAAAAAAAATTTGGTAGCATTTGAGCCACTATTTTCAAAGTTCAAAATTTCCCTTTGAAAATACATTGATTTTACAGTTTTTGAATTTTTACTCATAGTGTATTTTGAGCACAGTATTGTAACTTGGCCACATTTAAGGTCTTCTATAGGAGATTCTTAAAAACGAAAATCTTAACAACCACAAAATATTAAGGGGGTCAAAATTTGCAAAGTTGTTTTTTTCAGTGGTACACATACATAATTTTTACACAGAGAGTTTTGGGAGCACAATGTTGTAACTTGGCAACATTGAAGTTCATTAATAGGAGATTCTTAAAAACGAAAATCTTAACAACCACTAAATATTAAGGGGGTCGAAAGTTGATCCCAAAAAAGGACTGCATTTCAAACACTGAAAATTTCTGAATTTTACCTACATTTTGGGCTATAAACTGAATTAAGGGTCCTTTATTGGGCAGATTTGAAATAAAGTGACTGCAAATCATATTTCTATTTTAAAACCAAAATCTGGAAGCATTTTGAGCCATTTTTTGGAAAAGTGATTTTTTCATAAAATTTCCTAAGGCTAACCCCTTTGAAAAATTTCGAAAAATTTGAAAATTCAAAAAATTATTTTTTCAGTCACATTTGGACAGAATATGAATATAAAACATATTTCAGGTCCCCAAAAAAAATTTGGTAGCATTTGAGCCACTATTTTCAAAGTTCAAAATTTCCCTTTGAAAATACATTGATTTTACAGTTTTTGAATTTTTACTCATAGTGTATTTTGAGCACAGTATTGTAACTTGGCCACATTTAAGGTCTTCTATAGGAGATTCTTAAAAACGAAAATCTTAACAACCACAAAATATTAAGGGGGTCAAAATTTGCAAAGTTGTTTTTTTCAGTGGTACACATACATAATTTTTACACAGAGAGTTTTGGGAGCACAATGTTGTAACTTGGCAACATTGAAGTTCATTAATAGGAGATTCTTAAAAACGAAAATCTTAACAACCACTAAATATTAAGGGGGTCGAAAGTTGATCCCAAAAAAGGACTGCATTTCAAACACTGAAAATTTCTGAATTTTACCTACATTTTGGGCTATAAACTGAATTAAGGGTCCTTTTTTGGGCAGATTTGAAATAAAGTGACTGCAAATCATATTTCTATTTTAAAACCAAAATCTGGAAGCATTTTGAGCCATTTTTTGGAAAAGTGATTTTTTCATAAAATTTCCTAAGGCTAACCCCTTTGAAAAATTTCGAAAAATTTGAAAATTCAAAAAATTATATTTTCAGTCACATTTGGACAGAATATGAATATAAAACATATTTCAGGTCCCCAAAAAAAATTTGGTAGCATTTGAGCCACTATTTTCAAAGTTCAAAATTTCCCTTTGAAAATACATTGATTTTACAGTTTTTGAATTTTTACTCATAGTGTATTTGGAGCACAGTATTGTAACTTGGCCACATTTAAGGTCTTCTATAGGAGATTCTTAAAAACGAAAATCTTAACAACCACAAAATATTAAGGGGGTCAAAATTTGCAAAGTTGTTTTTTTCAGTGGTACACATACATAATTTTTACACAGAGAGTTTTGGGAGCACAATGTTGTAACTTGGCAACATTGAAGTTCATTAATAGGAGATTCTTAAAAACGAAAATCTTAACAACCACTAAATATTAAGGGGGTCGAAAGTTGATCCCAAAAAAGGACTGCATTTCAAACACTGAAAATTTCTGAATTTTACCTACATTTTGGGCTATAAACTGAATTAAGGGTCCTTTATTGGGCAGATTTGAAATAAAGTGACTGCAAATCATATTTCTATTTTAAAACCAAAATCTGGAAGCATTTTGAGCCATTTTTTGGAAAAGTGATTTTTTCATAAAATTTCCTAAGGCTAACCCCTTTGAAAAATTTCGAAAAATTTGAAAATTCAAAAAATTATTTTTTCAGTCACATTTGGACAGAATATGAATATAAAACATATTTCAGGTCCCCAAAAAAAATTTGGTAGCATTTGAGCCACTATTTTCAAAGTTCAAAATTTCCCTTTGAAAATACATTGATTTTACAGTTTTTGAATTTTTACTCATAGTGTATTTGGAGCACAGTATTGTAACTTGGCCACATTTAAGGTCTTCTATAGGAGATTCTTAAAAACGAAAATCTTAACAACCACAAAATATTAAGGGGGTCAAAATTTGCAAAGTTGTTTTTTTCAGTGGTACACATACATAATTTTTACACAGAGAGTTTTGGGAGCACAATGTTGTAACTTGGCAACATTGAAGTTCATTAATAGGAGATTCTTAAAAACGAAAATCTTAACAACCACTAAATATTAAGGGGGTCGAAAGTTGATCCCAAAAAAGGACTGCATTTCAAACACTGAAAATTTCTGAATTTTACCTACATTTTGGGCTATAAACTGAATTAAGGGTCCTTTATTGGGCAGATTTGAAATAAAGTGACTGCAAATCATATTTCTATTTTAAAACCAAAATCTGGAAGCATTTTGAGCCATTTTTTGGAAAAGTGATTTTTTCATAAAATTTCCTAAGGCTAACCCCTTTGAAAAATTTCGAAAAATTTGAAAATTCAAAAAATTATTTTTTCAGTCACATTTGGACAGAATATGAATATAAAACATATTTCAGGTCCCCAAAAAAAATTTGGTAGCATTTGAGCCACTATTTTCAAAGTTCAAAATTTCCCTTTGAAAATACATTGATTTTACAGTTTTTGAATTTTTACTCATAGTGTATTTGGAGCACAGTATTGTAACTTGGCCACATTTAAGGTCTTCTATAGGAGATTCTTAAAAACGAAAATCTTAACAACCACAAAATATTAAGGGGGTCAAAATTTGCAAAGTTGTTTTTTTCAGTGGTACACATACATAATTTTTACACAGAGAGTTTTGGGAGCACAATGTTGTAACTTGGCAACATTGAAGTTCATTAATAGGAGATTCTTAAAAACGAAAATCTTAACAACCACTAAATATTAAGGGGGTCGAAAGTTGATCCCAAAAAAGGACTGCATTTCAAACACTGAAAATTTCTGAATTTTACCTACATTTTGGGCTATAAACTGAATTAAGGGTCCTTTATTGGGCAGATTTGAAATAAAGTGACTGCAAATCATATTTCTATTTTAAAACCAAAATCTGGAAGCATTTTGAGCCATTTTTTGGAAAAGTGATTTTTTCATAAAATTTCCTAAGGCTAACCCCTTTGAAAAATTTCGAAAAATTTGAAAATTCAAAAAATTATTTTTTCAGTCACATTTGGACAGAATATGAATATAAAACATATTTCAGGTCCCCAAAAAAAATTTGGTAGCATTTGAGCCACTATTTTCAAAGTTCAAAATTTCCCTTTGAAAATACATTGATTTTACAGTTTTTGAATTTTTACTCATAGTGTATTTGGAGCACAGTATTGTAACTTGGCCACATTTAAGGTCTTCTATAGGAGATTCTTAAAAACGAAAATCTTAACAACCACAAAATATTAAGGGGGTCAAAATTTGCAAAGTTGTTTTTTTCAGTGGTACACATACATAATTTTTACACAGAGAGTTTTGGGAGCACAATGTTGTAACTTGGCAACATTGAAGTTCATTAATAGGAGATTCTTAAAAACGAAAATCTTAACAACCACTAAATATTAAGGGGGTCGAAAGTTGATCCCAAAAAAGGACTGCATTTCAAACACTGAAAATTTCTGAATTTTACCTACATTTTGGGCTATAAACTGAATTAAGGGTCCTTTATTGGGCAGATTTGAAATAAAGTGACTGCAAATCATATTTCTATTTTAAAACCAAAATCTGGAAGCATTTTGAGCCATTTTTTGGAAAAGTGATTTTTTCATAAAATTTCCTAAGGCTAACCCCTTTGAAAAATTTCGAAAAATTTGAAAATTCAAAAAATTATTTTTTCAGTCACATTTGGACAGAATATGAATATAAAACATATTTCAGGTCCCCAAAAAAAATTTGGTAGCATTTGAGCCACTATTTTCAAAGTTCAAAATTTCCCTTTGAAAATACATTGATTTTACAGTTTTTGAATTTTTACTCATAGTGTATTTTGAGCACAGTATTGTAACTTGGCCACATTTAAGGTCTTCTATAGGAGATTCTTAAAAACGAAAATCTTAACAACCACAAAATATTAAGGGGGTCAAAATTTGCAAAGTTGTTTTTTTCAGTGGTACACATACATAATTTTTACACAGAGAGTTTTGGGAGCACAATGTTGTAACTTGGCAACATTGAAGTTCATTAATAGGAGATTCTTAAAAACGAAAATCTTAACAACCACTAAATATTAAGGGGGTCGAAAGTTGATCCCAAAAAAGGACTGCATTTCAAACACTGAAAATTTCTGAATTTTACCTACATTTTGGGCTATAAACTGAATTAAGGGTCCTTTATTGGGCAGATTTGAAATAAAGTGACTGCAAATCATATTTCTATTTTAAAACCAAAATCTGGAAGCATTTTGAGCCATTTTTTGGAAAAGTGATTTTTTCATAAAATTTCCTAAGGCTAACCCCTTTGAAAAATTTCGAAAAATTTGAAAATTCAAAAAATTATTTTTTCAGTCACATTTGGACAGAATATGAATATAAAACATATTTCAGGTCCCCAAAAAAAATTTGGTAGCATTTGAGCCACTATTTTCAAAGTTCAAAATTTCCCTTTGAAAATACATTGATTTTACAGTTTTTGAATTTTTACTCATAGTGTATTTGGAGCACAGTATTGTAACTTGGCCACATTTAAGGTCTTCTATAGGAGATTCTTAAAAACGAAAATCTTAACAACCACAAAATATTAAGGGGGTCAAAATTTGCAAAGTTGTTTTTTTCAGTGGTACACATACATAATTTTTACACAGAGAGTTTTGGGAGCACAATGTTGTAACTTGGCAACATTGAAGTTCATTAATAGGAGATTCTTAAAAACGAAAATCTTAACAACCACTAAATATTAAGGGGGTCGAAAGTTGATCCCAAAAAAGGACTGCATTTCAAACACTGAAAATTTCTGAATTTTACCTACATTTTGGGCTATAAACTGAATTAAGGGTCCTTTATTGGGCAGATTTGAAATAAAGTGACTGCAAATCATATTTCTATTTTAAAACCAAAATCTGGAAGCATTTTGAGCCATTTTTTGGAAAAGTGATTTTTTCATAAAATTTCCTAAGGCTAACCCCTTTGAAAAATTTCGAAAAATTTGAAAATTCAAAAAATTATTTTTTCAGTCACATTTGGACAGAATATGAATATAAAACATATTTCAGGTCCCCAAAAAAAATTTGGTAGCATTTGAGCCACTATTTTCAAAGTTCAAAATTTCCCTTTGAAAATACATTGATTTTACAGTTTTTGAATTTTTACTCATAGTGTATTTGGAGCACAGTATTGTAACTTGGCCACATTTAAGGTCTTCTATAGGAGATTCTTAAAAACGAAAATCTTAACAACCACAAAATATTAAGGGGGTCAAAATTTGCAAAGTTGTTTTTTTCAGTGGTACACATACATAATTTTTACACAGAGAGTTTTGGGAGCACAATGTTGTAACTTGGCAACATTGAAGTTCATTAATAGGAGATTCTTAAAAACGAAAATCTTAACAACCACTAAATATTAAGGGGGTCGAAAGTTGATCCCAAAAAAGGACTGCATTTCAAACACTGAAAATTTCTGAATTTTACCTACATTTTGGGCTATAAACTGAATTAAGGGTCCTTTATTGGGCAGATTTGAAATAAAGTGACTGCAAATCATATTTCTATTTTAAAACCAAAATCTGGAAGCATTTTGAGCCATTTTTTGGAAAAGTGATTTTTTCATAAAATTTCCTAAGGCTAACCCCTTTGAAAAATTTCGAAAAATTTGAAAATTCAAAAAATTATTTTTTCAGTCACATTTGGACAGAATATGAATATAAAACATATTTCAGGTCCCCAAAAAAAATTTGGTAGCATTTGAGCCACTATTTTCAAAGTTCAAAATTTCCCTTTGAAAATACATTGATTTTACAGTTTTTGAATTTTTACTCATAGTGTATTTGGAGCACAGTATTGTAACTTGGCCACATTTAAGGTCTTCTATAGGAGATTCTTAAAAACGAAAATCTTAACAACCACAAAATATTAAGGGGGTCAAAATTTGCAAAGTTGTTTTTTTCAGTGGTACACATACATAATTTTTACACAGAGAGTTTTGGGAGCACAATGTTGTAACTTGGCAACATTGAAGTTCATTAATAGGAGATTCTTAAAAACGAAAATCTTAACAACCACTAAATATTAAGGGGGTCGAAAGTTGATCCCAAAAAAGGACTGCATTTCAAACACTGAAAATTTCTGAATTTTACCTACATTTTGGGCTATAAACTGAATTAAGGGTCCTTTATTGGGCAGATTTGAAATAAAGTGACTGCAAATCATATTTCTATTTTAAAACCAAAATCTGGAAGCATTTTGAGCCATTTTTTGGAAAAGTGATTTTTTCATAAAATTTCCTAAGGCTAACCCCTTTGAAAAATTTCGAAAAATTTGAAAATTCAAAAAATTATTTTTTCAGTCACATTTGGACAGAATATGAATATAAAACATATTTCAGGTCCCCAAAAAAAATTTGGTAGCATTTGAGCCACTATTTTCAAAGTTCAAAATTTCCCTTTGAAAATACATTGATTTTACAGTTTTTGAATTTTTACTCATAGTGTATTTGGAGCACAGTATTGTAACTTGGCCACATTTAAGGTCTTCTATAGGAGATTCTTAAAAACGAAAATCTTAACAACCACAAAATATTAAGGGGGTCAAAATTTGCAAAGTTGTTTTTTTCAGTGGTACACATACATAATTTTTACACAGAGAGTTTTGGGAGCACAATGTTGTAACTTGGCAACATTGAAGTTCATTAATAGGAGATTCTTAAAAACGAAAATCTTAACAACCACTAAATATTAAGGGGGTCGAAAGTTGATCCCAAAAAAGGACTGCATTTCAAACACTGAAAATTTCTGAATTTTACCTACATTTTGGGCTATAAACTGAATTAAGGGTCCTTTATTGGGCAGATTTGAAATAAAGTGACTGCAAATCATATTTCTATTTTAAAACCAAAATCTGGAAGCATTTTGAGCCATTTTTTGGAAAAGTGATTTTTTCATAAAATTTCCTAAGGCTAACCCCTTTGAAAAATTTCGAAAAATTTGAAAATTCAAAAAATTATTTTTTCAGTCACATTTGGACAGAATATGAATATAAAACATATTTCAGGTCCCCAAAAAAAATTTGGTAGCATTTGAGCCACTATTTTCAAAGTTCAAAATTTCCCTTTGAAAATACATTGATTTTACAGTTTTTGAATTTTTACTCATAGTGTATTTGGAGCACAGTATTGTAACTTGGCCACATTTAAGGTCTTCTATAGGAGATTCTTAAAAACGAAAATCTTAACAACCACAAAATATTAAGGGGGTCAAAATTTGCAAAGTTGTTTTTTTCAGTGGTACACATACATAATTTTTACACAGAGAGTTTTGGGAGCACAATGTTGTAACTTGGCAACATTGAAGTTCATTAATAGGAGATTCTTAAAAACGAAAATCTTAACAACCACTAAATATTAAGGGGGTCGAAAGTTGATCCCAAAAAAGGACTGCATTTCAAACACTGAAAATTTCTGAATTTTACCTACATTTTGGGCTATAAACTGAATTAAGGGTCCTTTATTGGGCAGATTTGAAATAAAGTGACTGCAAATCATATTTCTATTTTAAAACCAAAATCTGGAAGCATTTTGAGCCATTTTTTGGAAAAGTGATTTTTTCATAAAATTTCCTAAGGCTAACCCCTTTGAAAAATTTCGAAAAATTTGAAAATTCAAAAAATTATTTTTTCAGTCACATTTGGACAGAATATGAATATAAAACATATTTCAGGTCCCCAAAAAAAATTTGGTAGCATTTGAGCCACTATTTTCAAAGTTCAAAATTTCCCTTTGAAAATACATTGATTTTACAGTTTTTGAATTTTTACTCATAGTGTATTTGGAGCACAGTATTGTAACTTGGCCACATTTAAGGTCTTCTATAGGAGATTCTTAAAAACGAAAATCTTAACAACCACAAAATATTAAGGGGGTCAAAATTTGCAAAGTTGTTTTTTTCAGTGGTACACATACATAATTTTTACACAGAGAGTTTTGGGAGCACAATGTTGTAACTTGGCAACATTGAAGTTCATTAATAGGAGATTCTTAAAAACGAAAATCTTAACAACCACTAAATATTAAGGGGGTCGAAAGTTGATCCCAAAAAAGGACTGCATTTCAAACACTGAAAATTTCTGAATTTTACCTACATTTTGGGCTATAAACTGAATTAAGGGTCCTTTATTGGGCAGATTTGAAATAAAGTGACTGCAAATCATATTTCTATTTTAAAACCAAAATCTGGAAGCATTTTGAGCCATTTTTTGGAAAAGTGATTTTTTCATAAAATTTCCTAAGGCTAACCCCTTTGAAAAATTTCGAAAAATTTGAAAATTCAAAAAATTATTTTTTCAGTCACATTTGGACAGAATATGAATATAAAACATATTTCAGGTCCCCAAAAAAAATTTGGTAGCATTTGAGCCACTATTTTCAAAGTTCAAAATTTCCCTTTGAAAATACATTGATTTTACAGTTTTTGAATTTTTACTCATAGTGTATTTGGAGCACAGTATTGTAACTTGGCCACATTTAAGGTCTTCTATAGGAGATTCTTAAAAACGAAAATCTTAACAACCACAAAATATTAAGGGGGTCAAAATTTGCAAAGTTGTTTTTTTCAGTGGTACACATACATAATTTTTACACAGAGAGTTTTGGGAGCACAATGTTGTAACTTGGCAACATTGAAGTTCATTAATAGGAGATTCTTAAAAACGAAAATCTTAACAACCACTAAATATTAAGGGGGTCGAAAGTTGATCCCAAAAAAGGACTGCATTTCAAACACTGAAAATTTCTGAATTTTACCTACATTTTGGGCTATAAACTGAATTAAGGGTCCTTTATTGGGCAGATTTGAAATAAAGTGACTGCAAATCATATTTCTATTTTAAAACCAAAATCTGGAAGCATTTTGAGCCATTTTTTGGAAAAGTGATTTTTTCATAAAATTTCCTAAGGCTAACCCCTTTGAAAAATTTCGAAAAATTTGAAAATTCAAAAAATTATTTTTTCAGTCACATTTGGACAGAATATGAATATAAAACATATTTCAGGTCCCCAAAAAAAATTTGGTAGCATTTGAGCCACTATTTTCAAAGTTCAAAATTTCCCTTTGAAAATACATTGATTTTACAGTTTTTGAATTTTTACTCATAGTGTATTTGGAGCACAGTATTGTAACTTGGCCACATTTAAGGTCTTCTATAGGAGATTCTTAAAAACGAAAATCTTAACAACCACAAAATATTAAGGGGGTCAAAATTTGCAAAGTTGTTTTTTTCAGTGGTACACATACATAATTTTTACACAGAGAGTTTTGGGAGCACAATGTTGTAACTTGGCAACATTGAAGTTCATTAATAGGAGATTCTTAAAAACGAAAATCTTAACAACCACTAAATATTAAGGGGGTCGAAAGTTGATCCCAAAAAAGGACTGCATTTCAAACACTGAAAATTTCTGAATTTTACCTACATTTTGGGCTATAAACTGAATTAAGGGTCCTTTATTGGGCAGATTTGAAATAAAGTGACTGCAAATCATATTTCTATTTTAAAACCAAAATCTGGAAGCATTTTGAGCCATTTTTTGGAAAAGTGATTTTTTCATAAAATTTCCTAAGGCTAACCCCTTTGAAAAATTTCGAAAAATTTGAAAATTCAAAAAATTATTTTTTCAGTCACATTTGGACAGAATATGAATATAAAACATATTTCAGGTCCCCAAAAAAAATTTGGTAGCATTTGAGCCACTATTTTCAAAGTTCAAAATTTCCCTTTGAAAATACATTGATTTTACAGTTTTTGAATTTTTACTCATAGTGTATTTGGAGCACAGTATTGTAACTTGGCCACATTTAAGGTCTTCTATAGGAGATTCTTAAAAACGAAAATCTTAACAACCACAAAATATTAAGGGGGTCAAAATTTGCAAAGTTGTTTTTTTCAGTGGTACACATACATAATTTTTACACAGAGAGTTTTGGGAGCACAATGTTGTAACTTGGCAACATTGAAGTTCATTAATAGGAGATTCTTAAAAACGAAAATCTTAACAACCACTAAATATTAAGGGGGTCGAAAGTTGATCCCAAAAAAGGACTGCATTTCAAACACTGAAAATTTCTGAATTTTACCTACATTTTGGGCTATAAACTGAATTAAGGGTCCTTTATTGGGCAGATTTGAAATAAAGTGACTGCAAATCATATTTCTATTTTAAAACCAAAATCTGGAAGCATTTTGAGCCATTTTTTGGAAAAGTGATTTTTTCATAAAATTTCCTAAGGCTAACCCCTTTGAAAAATTTCGAAAAATTTGAAAATTCAAAAAATTATTTTTTCAGTCACATTTGGACAGAATATGAATATAAAACATATTTCAGGTCCCCAAAAAAAATTTGGTAGCATTTGAGCCACTATTTTCAAAGTTCAAAATTTCCCTTTGAAAATACATTGATTTTACAGTTTTTGAATTTTTACTCATAGTGTATTTGGAGCACAGTATTGTAACTTGGCCACATTTAAGGTCTTCTATAGGAGATTCTTAAAAACGAAAATCTTAACAACCACAAAATATTAAGGGGGTCAAAATTTGCAAAGTTGTTTTTTTCAGTGGTACACATACATAATTTTTACACAGAGAGTTTTGGGAGCACAATGTTGTAACTTGGCAACATTGAAGTTCATTAATAGGAGATTCTTAAAAACGAAAATCTTAACAACCACTAAATATTAAGGGGGTCGAAAGTTGATCCCAAAAAAGGACTGCATTTCAAACACTGAAAATTTCTGAATTTTACCTACATTTTGGGCTATAAACTGAATTAAGGGTCCTTTATTGGGCAGATTTGAAATAAAGTGACTGCAAATCATATTTCTATTTTAAAACCAAAATCTGGAAGCATTTTGAGCCATTTTTTGGAAAAGTGATTTTTTCATAAAATTTCCTAAGGCTAACCCCTTTGAAAAATTTCGAAAAATTTGAAAATTCAAAAAATTATTTTTTCAGTCACATTTGGACAGAATATGAATATAAAACATATTTCAGGTCCCCAAAAAAAATTTGGTAGCATTTGAGCCACTATTTTCAAAGTTCAAAATTTCCCTTTGAAAATACATTGATTTTACAGTTTTTGAATTTTTACTCATAGTGTATTTGGAGCACAGTATTGTAACTTGGCCACATTTAAGGTCTTCTATAGGAGATTCTTAAAAACGAAAATCTTAACAACCACAAAATATTAAGGGGGTCAAAATTTGCAAAGTTGTTTTTTTCAGTGGTACACATACATAATTTTTACACAGAGAGTTTTGGGAGCACAATGTTGTAACTTGGCAACATTGAAGTTCATTAATAGGAGATTCTTAAAAACGAAAATCTTAACAACCACTAAATATTAAGGGGGTCGAAAGTTGATCCCAAAAAAGGACTGCATTTCAAACACTGAAAATTTCTGAATTTTACCTACATTTTGGGCTATAAACTGAATTAAGGGTCCTTTATTGGGCAGATTTGAAATAAAGTGACTGCAAATCATATTTCTATTTTAAAACCAAAATCTGGAAGCATTTTGAGCCATTTTTTGGAAAAGTGATTTTTTCATAAAATTTCCTAAGGCTAACCCCTTTGAAAAATTTCGAAAAATTTGAAAATTCAAAAAATTATTTTTTCAGTCACATTTGGACAGAATATGAATATAAAACATATTTCAGGTCCCCAAAAAAAATTTGGTAGCATTTGAGCCACTATTTTCAAAGTTCAAAATTTCCCTTTGAAAATACATTGATTTTACAGTTTTTGAATTTTTACTCATAGTGTATTTTGAGCACAGTATTGTAACTTGGCCACATTTAAGGTCTTCTATAGGAGATTCTTAAAAACGAAAATCTTAACAACCACAAAATATTAAGGGGGTCAAAATTTGCAAAGTTGTTTTTTTCAGTGGTACACATACATAATTTTTACACAGAGAGTTTTGGGAGCACAATGTTGTAACTTGGCAACATTGAAGTTCATTAATAGGAGATTCTTAAAAACGAAAATCTTAACAACCACTAAATATTAAGGGGGTCGAAAGTTGATCCCAAAAAAGGACTGCATTTCAAACACTGAAAATTTCTGAATTTTACCTACATTTTGGGCTATAAACTGAATTAAGGGTCCTTTATTGGGCAGATTTGAAATAAAGTGACTGCAAATCATATTTCTATTTTAAAACCAAAATCTGGAAGCATTTTGAGCCATTTTTTGGAAAAGTGATTTTTTCATAAAATTTCCTAAGGCTAACCCCTTTGAAAAATTTCGAAAAATTTGAAAATTCAAAAAATTATTTTTTCAGTCACATTTGGACAGAATATGAATATAAAACATATTTCAGGTCCCCAAAAAAAATTTGGTAGCATTTGAGCCACTATTTTCAAAGTTCAAAATTTCCCTTTGAAAATACATTGATTTTACAGTTTTTGAATTTTTACTCATAGTGTATTTGGAGCACAGTATTGTAACTTGGCCACATTTAAGGTCTTCTATAGGAGATTCTTAAAAACGAAAATCTTAACAACCACAAAATATTAAGGGGGTCAAAATTTGCAAAGTTGTTTTTTTCAGTGGTACACATACATAATTTTTACACAGAGAGTTTTGGGAGCACAATGTTGTAACTTGGCAACATTGAAGTTCATTAATAGGAGATTCTTAAAAACGAAAATCTTAACAACCACTAAATATTAAGGGGGTCGAAAGTTGATCCCAAAAAAGGACTGCATTTCAAACACTGAAAATTTCTGAATTTTACCTACATTTTGGGCTATAAACTGAATTAAGGGTCCTTTATTGGGCAGATTTGAAATAAAGTGACTGCAAATCATATTTCTATTTTAAAACCAAAATCTGGAAGCATTTTGAGCCATTTTTTGGAAAAGTGATTTTTTCATAAAATTTCCTAAGGCTAACCCCTTTGAAAAATTTCGAAAAATTTGAAAATTCAAAAAATTATTTTTTCAGTCACATTTGGACAGAATATGAATATAAAACATATTTCAGGTCCCCAAAAAAAATTTGGTAGCATTTGAGCCACTATTTTCAAAGTTCAAAATTTCCCTTTGAAAATACATTGATTTTACAGTTTTTGAATTTTTACTCATAGTGTATTTAGAGCACAGTATTGTAACTTGGCCACATTTAAGGTCTTCTATAGGAGATTCTTAAAAACGAAAATCTTAACAACCACAAAATATTAAGGGGGTCAAAATTTGCAAAGTTGTTTTTTTCAGTGGTACACATACATAATTTTTACACAGAGAGTTTTGGGAGCACAATGTTGTAACTTGGCAACATTGAAGTTCATTAATAGGAGATTCTTAAAAACGAAAATCTTAACAACCACTAAATATTAAGGGGGTCGAAAGTTGATCCCAAAAAAGGACTGCATTTCAAACACTGAAAATTTCTGAATTTTACCTACATTTTGGGCTATAAACTGAATTAAGGGTCCTTTTTTGGGCAGATTTGAAATAAAGTGACTGTAAATCATATTTCTATTTTAAAACCAAAATCTGGAAGCATTTTGAGCCATTTTTTGGAAAAGTGATTTTTTCATAAAATTTCCTAAGGCTAACCCCTTTGAAAAATTTCGAAAAATTTGAAAATTCAAAAAATTAATTTTTGGAAAAGTGATTTTTTCATAAAATTTCCCAAGGCTAACCCCTTTCAAAAATTTCGAAAAATTTGAAAATTCAAAAAATTATTTTTTGGAAAAGTGATTTTTTCATAAAATTTCCTAAGGCTAACCCCTTTGAAAAATTTCGAAAAATTTGAAAATTCAAAAAATTATTTTTTGGAAAAGTGATTTTTTCATAAAATTTCCTAAGGCTAACCCCCTTTGAAAAATTTGAAAATTCAAAAAATTATTTTTTGGAAAAGTGATTTTTTCATAAAATTTCCTAAGACTAACCCCTTTGAAAAATTTCGAAAAATTTGAAAATTCAAAAAATTATTTTTTGGAAAAGTGATTTTTTCATAAAATTTCCTAAGGCTAACCCCTTTGAAAAATTTGAAAATTCAAAAAATTATTTTTTGGAAAAGTGATTTTTTCATAAAATTTCCTAAGACTAACCCCTTTGAAAAATTTCGAAAAATTTGAAAATTCAAAAAATTATTTTTTGGAAAAGTGATTTTTTCATAAAATTTCCTAAGGCTAACCCCTTTGAAAAATTTGAAAATTCAAAAAATTATTTTTTGGAAAAGTGATTTTTTCATAAAATTTCCTAAGACTAACCCCTTTGAAAAATTTCGAAAAATTTGAAAATTCAAAAAATTATTTTTTGGAAAAGTGATTTTTTCATAAAATTTCCTAAGGCTAACCCCTTTGAAAAATTTGAAAATTCAAAAAATTATTTTTTGGAAAAGTGATTTTTTCATAAAATTTCCCTTTGAAAAATTTGAAAATTCAAAAAATTATTTTTTGGAAAAGTGATTTTTTCATAAAATTTCCTAAGACTAACCCCTTTGAAAAATTTCGAAAAATTTGAAAATTCAAAAAATTATTTTTTGGAAAAGTGATTTTTTCATAAAATTTCCTAAGGCTAACCCCTTTGAAAAATTTGAAAATTCAAAAAATTATTTTTTGGAAAAGTGATTTTTTCATAAAATTTCCTAAGACTAACCCTTTTGAAAAATTTCGAAAAATTTGAAAATTCAAAAAATTATTTTTTCAGTCAAATTTCGACAGAATATGAATATAAAACATATTTCAGGTCTTCAACTAAAATTTCCCAGCTAGTTTCAAAATTTCGTACAAAATCGTCTCCATTTCTGAGCAAATGCGTTATTTTGGATTTTTTTGAATTTTAACGACAGTTTGGGCTATAAAGCGATTTAAGGGACCTTTCTTGGATAGTTTTGATAAAAAGTAACTCTTAAGCATTCTCCTATGTTAACAGCTAAATTTGACACATTTCGGACATTTCCCAGCTAAATTCCAAAATTTCGTTCAAAACCGTCTCTATTTCTGTGCTAACGCGTTATTTTGGATTTTACTGAATTTTCCCGACAGATTGGGCTATAAATCGATTTAAGGGTCTTTTCTTGAACAGTTTTGATAAAAAGTAACTATTGAGCATTTTCAAAGCATTTCGGACATTTCCCAGCTAGTTTTAAAAATATCGTTCAAAATCGTCTCTATTTCTGTGTTAACGCGTTATTTTGGATTTTTCTGAATTTTACCGACAGTTTAGGCTATAAATCGATTTAAGGGTCCTTTCTTGAACAGTTTTGATAAAAAGTAACTTTTAAGCATACTCTTAGGTCACAGCTAAAATTTTAAAGCATTTCGGACAATTCCCAGCTAGTTTCAGAAATTGCGTTCAAAACCGTCTCTATTTCTGTGTTAACGCGTTATTTTGGATTTTTCGGAATTCTACCAACAGTTTGGGCTATAAAGCGATTAAAGGGTCCTTTCTTGACAGTTTTGATAAAAAGTTACTTTTGAGCATTTTCAAAGCATTTCGGACAATTCCCAGCTAGTTTTAAAAATTGCTTTCAAAATCGTCTCTATTTCTGTGTTAACGCGTTATTTTGGATTTTTCTGAATTTTACCGACAGTTTGGGCTATAAAGCGATTTAAGGGTCCTTTCTTGACAGTTTTGATAAAAAGTAACTCTTGAGCATTTTCAAAGCATTTCGGACAATTCCCAGCTAGTTTTAAAAATTGCTTTCAAAATCGTCTCTATTTCTGTGTTAACGCGTTATTTTGGATTTTTCTGAATTTTACCGACAGTTTGGGCTATAAAGCGATTTAAGGGTCCTTTCTTGACAGTTTTGATAAAAAGTAACTCTTGAGCATTTTCAAAGCATTTCGGACAATTCCCAGCTAGTTTTAAAAATATCGTTCAAAATCGTCTCTATTTCTGTGTTAACGCGTTATTTTGGATTTTTCTGAATTTTACCGACAGTTTGGGCTATAAAGCGATTTAAGGGTTCTTTCTTGACAGTTTTGATAAAAAGTAACTCTTGAGCATTTTCAAAGCATTTCGGACAATTCCCAGCTAGTTTGAAAAATATCGTTCAAAATCGTCTCTATTTCTGTGTTAACGCGTTATTTTGGATTTTTCTGAATTTTACCGACAGTTTAGGCTATAAATCGATTTAAGGGTCCTTTCTTGAACAGTTTTGATAAAAAGTAACTTTTAAGCATACTCTTAGGTCACAGCTAAAATTTTAAAGCATTTCGGACAATTCCCAGCTAGTTTCAGAAATTGCGTTCAAAACCGTCTCTATTTCTGTGTTAACGCGTTATTTTGGATTTTTCGGAATTCTACCAACAGTTTGGGCTATAAAGCGATTAAAGGGTCCTTTCTTGACAGTTTTGATAAAAAGTTACTTTTGAGCATTTTCAAAGCATTTCGGACAATTCCCAGCTAGTTTTAAAAATTGCTTTCAAAATCGTCTCTATTTCTGTGTTAACGCGTTATTTTGGATTTTTCTGAATTTTACCGACAGTTTGGGCTATAAAGCGATTTAAGGGTCCTTTCTTGACAGTTTTGATAAAAAGTAACTCTTGAGCATTTTCAAAGCATTTCGGACAATTCCCAGCTAGTTTGAAAAATATCGTTCAAAATCGTCTCTATTTCTGTGTTAACGCGTTATTTTGGATTTTTCTGAATTTTACCGACAGTTTAGGCTATACAGCGATTTAAGGGTCCTTTCTTGACAGTTTTTATAAAAAGTTACTTTTGATCATTTTCAAAGCATTTCGGACAATTCCCAGCTAGTTTTAAAAATTGCTTTCAAAATCGTCTCTATTTCTGTGTTAACGCGTTATTTTGGATTTTTCTGAATTTTACCGATAATTTGGGATATAAATCGATATAAGGGTCCTTTCTTGAACAGTTTTGATAAAAAGTAACTTTTGAGCATACTCTAAGGTCACAGCTAAAATTTTAAAGCATTTCGGACAATTCCCAACTAGTTTCAAAAATTGCGTTCAAAAACGTCTCCATTTCTGTGTTAACGCGTTATTTTGGATTTTTCTGAATTATACCGACAGCTTGGTTTATAAAGCGATTTGAGGGTCCTTTCTTGGGCATATTTAATAAAAAATTACTGTAAACTATATTTCTATTTTAAAACCAAAATCTGGAAGCATTTTGAGAAATTTTTTGGAAAAGTGATTTTTTCATAAAATTTCCTAAGTCTAACCCCTTTGAAAAATTTCGAAAAATTTGAAAATTCAAAAAATTATTTTTGGAAAAGTGATTTTTTCGTAAAATTTCCTAAGGCTAACCCCCTTGAAAAATTTGAAAATTCAAAAAATTATTTTTTGAAAAAGTGATTTTTTCATAAAATTTCCTAAGGCTAACCCCTTTGAAAAATTTGAAAATTCAAAAATTTTTTTTTTGGAAAAGTGATTTTTTCATAAAATTTCCTAAGACTAACCCCTTTGAAAAATTTGAAAATTGAAAAAATTATTTTTTGGAAAAGTGATTTTTTCATAAAATTTCCTAAGGCTAACCCTTTGAAAAATTTGAAAATTCAAAAAATTATTTTTTGGAAAAGTGATTTTTTCATAAAATTTCCTAAGACTAACCCCTTTGAAAAATTTCGAAAAATTTGAAAATTCAAAAAATTATTTTTTGGAAAAGTGATTTTTTCATAAAATTTCCTAAGTCTAACCCCTTTGAAAAATTTCGAAAAATTTGAAAATTCAAAAAATTATTTTTTCAGTCACATTTGGACAGAATATAAATATAAAACATATTTCAGGTCCCCAAAAAAAATTTGGTAGCATTTGAGCCATTATTTTCAAAGTTCAAAATTTCCCTTTGAAAATACATTGATTGTATTTTGGAGTTTTTGAATTTTTACTCGTAGTGTATTTGGAGCACAGTATTGTAACTTGGCCACATTTAAGGTCTTCTATAGGAGATTCTTAAAAACGAAAATCTTAACAACCACAAAATATTAAGGGGGTCAAAATTTGCAAAGTTGTTTTTTTCAGTGGTACACATACATAATTTTTACACAGAGAGTTTTGGGAGCACAATGTTGTAACTTGGCAACATTGAAGTTCATTAATAGGAGATTCTTAAAAACGAAAATCTTAACAACCACTAAATATTAAGGGGGTCGAAAGTTGATCCCAAAAAAGGACTGCATTTCAAACACTGAAAATTTCTGAATTTTACCTACATTTTGGGCTATAAACTGAATTAAGGGTCCTTTATTGGGCAGATTTGAAATAAAGTGACTGCAAATCATATTTCTATTTTAAAACCAAAATCTGGAAGCATTTTGAGCCATTTTTTGGAAAAGTGATTTTTTCATAAAATTTCCTAAGGCCCTTTGAAAAATTTCGAAAAATTTGAAAATTCAAAAAATTATTTTTTCAGTCACATTTGGACAGAATATGAATATAAAACATATTTCAGGTCCCCAAAAAAAATTTGGTAGCATTTGAGCCACTATTTTCAAAGTTCAAAATTTCCCTTTGAAAATACATTGATTTTACAGTTTTTGAATTTTTACTCATAGTGTATTTGGAGCACAGTATTGTAACTTGGCCACATTTAAGGTCTTCTATAGGAGATTCTTAAAAACGAAAATCTTAACAACCACAAAATATTAAGGGGGTCAAAATTTGCAAAGTTGTTTTTTTCAGTGGTACACATACATAATTTTTACACAGAGAGTTTTGGGAGCACAATGTTGTAACTTGGCAACATTGAAGTTCATTAATAGGAGATTCTTAAAAACGAAAATCTTAACAACCACTAAATATTAAGGGGGTCGAAAGTTGATCCCAAAAAAGGACTGCATTTCAAACACTGAAAATTTCTGAATTTTACCTACATTTTGGGCTATAAACTGAATTAAGGGTCCTTTATTGGGCAGATTTGAAATAAAGTGACTGCAAATCATATTTCTATTTTAAAACCAAAATCTGGAAGCATTTTGAGCCATTTTTTGGAAAAGTGATTTTTTCATAAAATTTCCTAAGGCTAACCCCTTTGAAAAATTTCGAAAAATTTGAAAATTCAAAAAATTATTTTTTCAGTCACATTTGGACAGAATATGAATATAAAACATATTTCAGGTCCCCAAAAAAAATTTGGTAGCATTTGAGCCACTATTTTCAAAGTTCAAAATTTCCCTTTGAAAATACATTGATTTTACAGTTTTTGAATTTTTACTCATAGTGTATTTGGAGCACAGTATTGTAACTTGGCCACATTTAAGGTCTTCTATAGGAGATTCTTAAAAACGAAAATCTTAACAACCACAAAATATTAAGGGGGTCAAAATTTGCAAAGTTGTTTTTTTCAGTGGTACACATACATAATTTTTACACAGAGAGTTTTGGGAGCACAATGTTGTAACTTGGCAACATTGAAGTTCATTAATAGGAGATTCTTAAAAACGAAAATCTTAACAAAAACTAAATATTAAGGGGGTCGAAAGTTGATCCCAAAAAAGGACTGCATTTCAAACACTGAAAATTTCTGAATTTTACCTACATTTTGGGCTATAAACTGAATTAAGGGTCCTTTATTGGGCAGATTTGAAATAAAGTGACTGCAAATCATATTTCTATTTTAAAACCAAAATCTGGAAGCATTTTGAGCCATTTTTTGGAAAAGTGATTTTTTCATAAAATTTCCTAAGGCTAACCCCTTTGAAAAATTTCGAAAAATTTGAAAATTCAAAAAATTATTTTTTCAGTCACATTTGGACAGAATATGAATATAAAACATATTTCAGGTCCCCAAAAAAAATTTGGTAGCATTTGAGCCACTATTTTCAAAGTTCAAAATTTCCCTTTGAAAATACATTGATTTTACAGTTTTTGAATTTTTACTCATAGTGTATTTGGAGCACAGTATTGTAACTTGGCCACATTTAAGGTCTTCTATAGGAGATTCTTAAAAACGAAAATCTTAACAACCACAAAATATTAAGGGGGTCAAAATTTGCAAAGTTGTTTTTTTCAGTGGTACACATACATAATTTTTACACAGAGAGTTTTGGGAGCACAATGTTGTAACTTGGCAACATTGAAGTTCATTAATAGGAGATTCTTAAAAACGAAAATCTTAACAAAAACTAAATATTAAGGGGGTCGAAAGTTGATCCCAAAAAAGGACTGCATTTCAAACACTGAAAATTTCTGAATTTTACCTACATTTTGGGCTATAAACTGAATTAAGGGTCCTTTATTGGGCAGATTTGAAATAAAGTGACTGCAAATCATATTTCTATTTTAAAACCAAAATCTGGAAGCATTTTGAGCCATTTTTTGGAAAAGTGATTTTTTCATAAAATTTCCTAAGGCTAACCCCTTTGAAAAATTTCGAAAAATTTGAAAATTCAAAAAATTATTTTTTCAGTCACATTTGGACAGAATATGAATATAAAACATATTTCAGGTCCCCAAAAAAAATTTGGTAGCATTTGAGCCACTATTTTCAAAGTTCAAAATTTCCCTTTGAAAATACATTGATTTTACAGTTTTTGAATTTTTACTCATAGTGTATTTGGAGCACAGTATTGTAACTTGGCCACATTTAAGGTCTTCTATAGGAGATTCTTAAAAACGAAAATCTTAACAACCACAAAATATTAAGGGGGTCAAAATTTGCAAAGTTGTTTTTTTCAGTGGTACACATACATAATTTTTACACAGAGAGTTTTGGGAGCACAATGTTGTAACTTGGCAACATTGAAGTTCATTAATAGGAGATTCTTAAAAACGAAAATCTTAACAACCACTAAATATTAAGGGGGTCGAAAGTTGATCCCAAAAAAGGACTGCATTTCAAACACTGAAAATTTCTGAATTTTACCTACATTTTGGGCTATAAACTGAATTAAGGGTCCTTTATTGGGCAGATTTGAAATAAAGTGACTGCAAATCATATTTCTATTTTAAAACCAAAATCTGGAAGCATTTTGAGCCATTTTTTGGAAAAGTGATTTTTTCATAAAATTTCCTAAGGCTAACCCCTTTGAAAAATTTCGAAAAATTTGAAAATTCAAAAAATTATTTTTTCAGTCACATTTGGACAGAATATGAATATAAAACATATTTCAGGTCCCCAAAAAAAATTTGGTAGCATTTGAGCCACTATTTTCAAAGTTCAAAATTTCCCTTTGAAAATACATTGATTTTACAGTTTTTGAATTTTTACTCATAGTGTATTTGGAGCACAGTATTGTAACTTGGCCACATTTAAGGTCTTCTATAGGAGATTCTTAAAAACGAAAATCTTAACAACCACAAAATATTAAGGGGGTCAAAATTTGCAAAGTTGTTTTTTTCAGTGGTACACATACATAATTTTTACACAGAGAGTTTTGGGAGCACAATGTTGTAACTTGGCAACATTGAAGTTCATTAATAGGAGATTCTTAAAAACGAAAATCTTAACAACCACTAAATATTAAGGGGGTCGAAAGTTGATCCCAAAAAAGGACTGCATTTCAAACACTGAAAATTTCTGAATTTTACCTACATTTTGGGCTATAAACTGAATTAAGGGTCCTTTATTGGGCAGATTTGAAATAAAGTGACTGCAAATCATATTTCTATTTTAAAACCAAAATCTGGAAGCATTTTGAGCCATTTTTTGGAAAAGTGATTTTTTCATAAAATTTCCTAAGGCTAACCCCTTTGAAAAATTTCGAAAAATTTGAAAATTCAAAAAATTATTTTTTCAGTCACATTTGGACAGAATATGAATATAAAACATATTTCAGGTCCCCAAAAAAAATTTGGTAGCATTTGAGCCACTATTTTCAAAGTTCAAAATTTCCCTTTGAAAATACATTGATTTTACAGTTTTTGAATTTTTACTCATAGTGTATTTGGAGCACAGTATTGTAACTTGGCCACATTTAAGGTCTTCTATAGGAGATTCTTAAAAACGAAAATCTTAACAACCACAAAATATTAAGGGGGTCAAAATTTGCAAAGTTGTTTTTTTCAGTGGTACACATACATAATTTTTACACAGAGAGTTTTGGGAGCACAATGTTGTAACTTGGCAACATTGAAGTTCATTAATAGGAGATTCTTAAAAACGAAAATCTTAACAACCACTAAATATTAAGGGGGTCGAAAGTTGATCCCAAAAAAGGACTGCATTTCAAACACTGAAAATTTCTGAATTTTACCTACATTTTGGGCTATAAACTGAATTAAGGGTCCTTTATTGGGCAGATTTGAAATAAAGTGACTGCAAATCATATTTCTATTTTAAAACCAAAATCTGGAAGCATTTTGAGCCATTTTTTGGAAAAGTGATTTTTTCATAAAATTTCCTAAGGCTAACCCCTTTGAAAAATTTCGAAAAATTTGAAAATTCAAAAAATTATTTTTTCAGTCACATTTGGACAGAATATGAATATAAAACATATTTCAGGTCCCCAAAAAAAATTTGGTAGCATTTGAGCCACTATTTTCAAAGTTCAAAATTTCCCTTTGAAAATACATTGATTTTACAGTTTTTGAATTCTTACTCATAGTGTATTTGGAGCACAGTATTGTAACTTGGCCACATTTAAGGTCTTCTATAGGAGATTCTTAAAAACGAAAATCTTAACAACCACAAAATATTAAGGGGGTAAAAATTTGCAAAGTTGTTTTTTTCAGTGGTACACATACATAATTTTTACACAGAGAGTTTTGGGAGCACAATGTTGTAACTTGGCAACATTGAAGTTCATTAATAGGAGATTCTTAAAAACGAAAATCTTAACAACCACTAAATATTAAGGGGGTCGAAAGTTGATCCCAAAAAAGGACTGCATTTCAAACACTGAAAATTTCTGAATTTTACCTACATTTTGGGCTATAAACTGAATTAAGGGTCCTTTATTGGGCAGATTTGAAATAAAGTGACTGCAAATCATATTTCTATTTTAAAACCAAAATCTGGAAGCATTTTGAGCCATTTTTTGGAAAAGTGATTTTTTCATAAAATTTCCTAAGGCTAACCCCTTTGAAAAATTTCGAAAAATTTGAAAATTCAAAAAATTATTTTTTCAGTCACATTTGGACAGAATATGAATATAAAACATATTTCAGGTCCCCAAAAAAAATTTGGTAGCATTTGAGCCACTATTTTCAAAGTTCAAAATTTCCCTTTGAAAATACATTGATTTTACAGTTTTTGAATTTTTACTCATAGTGTATTTGGAGCACAGTATTGTAACTTGGCCACATTTAAGGTCTTCTATAGGAGATTCTTAAAAACGAAAATCTTAACAACCACAAAATATTAAGGGGGTCAAAATTTGCAAAGTTGTTTTTTTCAGTGGTACACATACATAATTTTTACACAGAGAGTTTTGGGAGCACAATGTTGTAACTTGGCAACATTGAAGTTCATTAATAGGAGATTCTTAAAAACGAAAATCTTAACAACCACTAAATATTAAGGGGGTCGAAAGTTGATCCCAAAAAAGGACTGCATTTCAAACACTGAAAATTTCTGAATTTTACCTACATTTTG
The DNA here is from genome assembly GCA_963978545.1 of Linyphia triangularis. NCBI lineage: Eukaryota > Metazoa > Arthropoda > Arachnida > Araneae > Linyphiidae > Linyphia > Linyphia triangularis. Next base: position 57,685 of record CAXBTE010000288.1, read on the forward strand.
GGCTATAAACTGAATTAAGGGTCCTTTATTGGGCAGATTTGAAATAAAGTGACTGCAAATCATATTTCTATTTTAAAACCAAAATCTGGAAGCATTTTGAGCCATTTTTTGGAAAAGTGATTTTTTCATAAAATTTCCTAAGGCTAACCCCTTTGAAAAATTTCGAAAAATTTGAAAATTCAAAAAATTATTTTTTCAGTCACATTTGGACAGAATATGAATATAAAACATATTTCAGGTCCCCAAAAAAAATTTGGTAGCATTTGAGCCACTATTTTCAAAGTTCAAAATTTCCCTTTGAAAATACATTGATTTTACAGTTTTTGAATTTTTACTCATAGTGTATTTGGAGCACAGTATTGTAACTTGGCCACATTTAAGGTCTTCTATAGGAGATTCTTAAAAACGAAAATCTTAACAACCACAAAATATTAAGGGGGTCAAAATTTGCAAAGTTGTTTTTTTCAGTGGTACACATACATAATTTTTACACAGAGAGTTTTGGGAGCACAATGTTGTAACTTGGCAACATTGAAGTTCATTAATAGGAGATTCTTAAAAACGAAAATCTTAACAACCACTAAATATTAAGGGGGTCGAAAGTTGATCCCAAAAAAGGACTGCATTTCAAACACTGAAAATTTCTGAATTTTACCTACATTTTGGGCTATAAACTGAATTAAGGGTCCTTTATTGGGCAGATTTGAAATAAAGTGACTGCAAATCATATTTCTATTTTAAAACCAAAATCTGGAAGCATTTTGAGCCATTTTTTGGAAAAGTGATTTTTTCATAAAATTTCCTAAGGCTAACCCCTTTGAAAAATTTCGAAAAATTTGAAAATTCAAAAAATTATTTTTTCAGTCACATTTGGACAGAATATGAATATAAAACATATTTCAGGTCCCCAAAAAAAATTTGGTAGCATTTGAGCCACTATTTTCAAAGTTCAAAATTTCCCTTTGAAAATACATTGATTTTACAGTTTTTGAATTTTTACTCATAGTGTATTTGGAGCACAGTATTGTAACTTGGCCACATTTAAGGTCTTCTATAGGAGATTCTTAAAAACGAAAATCTTAACAACCACAAAATATTAAGGGGGTCAAAATTTGCAAAGTTCTTTTTTTCAGTGGTACACATACATAATTTTTACACAGAGAGTTTTGGGAGCACAATGTTGTAACTTGGCAACATTGAAGTTCATTAATAGGAGATTCTTAAAAACGAAAATCTTAACAACCACTAAATATTAAGGGGGTCGAAAGTTGATCCCAAAAAAGGACTGCATTTCAAACACTGAAAATTTCTGAATTTTACCTACATTTTGGGCTATAAACTGAATTAAGGGTCCTTTTTTGGGCAGATTTGAAATAAAGTGACTGTAAATCATATTTCTATTTTAAAACCAAAATCTGGAAGCATTTTGAGCCATTTTTTGGAAAAGTGATTTTTTCATAAAATTTCCTAAGGCTAACCCCTTTGAAAAATTTCGAAAAATTTGAAAATTCAAAAAATTAATTTTTGGAAAAGTGATTTTTTCATAAAATTTCCCAAGGCTAACCCCTTTCAAAAATTTCGAAAAATTTGAAAATTCAAAAAATTATTTTTTGGAAAAGTGATTTTTTCATAAAATTTCCTAAGGCTAACCCCTTTGAAAAATTTCGAAAAATTTGAAAATTCAAAAAATTATTTTTTGGAAAAGTGATTTTTTCATAAAATTTCCTAAGGCTTTTAACTTTTTTAAGGCCCTTTGAAAAATTTGAAAATTCAAAAAATTATTTTTTGGAAAAGTGATTTTTTCATAAAATTTCCTAAGACTAACCCCTTTGAAAAATTTCGAAAAATTTGAAAATTCAAAAAATTATTTTTTGGAAAAGTGATTTTTTCATAAAATTTCCTAAGGCTAACCCCTTTGAAAAATTTGAAAATTCAAAAAATTATTTTTTGGAAAAGTGATTTTTTCATAAAATTTCCTAAGACTAACCCCTTTGAAAAATTTCGAAAAATTTGAAAATTCAAAAAATTATTTTTTGGAAAAGTGATTTTTTCATAAAATTTCCTAAGGCTAACCCGTTTGAAAAATTTGAAAATTCAAAAAATTATTTTTTGGAAAAGTGATTTTTTCATAAAATTTCCTAAGTCTAACCCCTTTGAAAAATTTCGAAAAATTTGAAAATTCAAAAAATTATTTTTTCAGTCAAATTTCGACAGAATATGAATATAAAACATATTTCAGGTCTTCAACTAAAATTTCCCAGCTAGTTTCAAAATTTCGTACAAAATCGTCTCCATTTCTGAGCAAACGCGTTATTTTGGATTTTTTTGAATTTTAACGACAGTTTGGGCTATAAAGCGATTTAAGGGACCTTTCTTGGATAGTTTTGATAAAAAGTAACTCTTAAGCATTCTCCTATGTTAACAGCTAAATTTGACACATTTCGGACATTTCAAAGCTAAATTCCAAAATTTCGTTCAAAACCGTCTCTATTTCTGTGCTAACGCGTTATTTTGGATTTTACTGAATTTTCCCGACAGATTGGGCTATAAATCGATTGAAGGGTCTTTTCTTGAACAGTTTTGATAAAAAGTAACTATTGAGCATTTTCAAAGCATTTCGGACATTTCCCAGCTAGTTTTAAAAATATCGTTCAAAATCGTCTCTATTTCTGTGTTAACGCGTTATTTTGGATTTTTCTGAATTTTACCGACAGTTTAGGCTATAAATCGATTTAAGGGTCCTTTCTTGAACAGTTTTGATAAAAAGTAACTTTTAAGCATACTCTTAGGTCACAGCTAAAATTTTAAAGCATTTCGGACAATTCCCAGCTAGTTTCAGAAATTGCGTTCAAAACCGTCTCTATTTCTGTGTTAACGCGTTATTTTGGATTTTTCGGAATTCTACCAACAGTTTGGGCTATAAAGCGATTAAAGGGTCCTTTCTTGACAGTTTTGATAAAAAGTTACTTTTGAGCATTTTCAAAGCATTTCGGACAATTCCCAGCTAGTTTTAAAAATTGCTTTCAAAATCGTCTCTATTTCTGTGTTAACGCGTTATTTTGGATTTTTCTGAATTTTACCGACAGTTTGGGCTATAAAGCGATTTAAGGGTCCTTTCTTGACAGTTTTGATAAAAAGTAACTCTTGAGCATTTTCAAAGCATTTCCGACAATTCCCAGCTAGTTTTAAAAATATCGTTCAAAATCGTCTCTATTTCTGTGTTAACGCGTTATTTTGGATTTTTCTGAATTTTACCGACAGTTTGGGCTATAAAGCGATTTAAGGGTTCTTTCTTGACAGTTTTGATAAAAAGTAACTCTTGAGCATTTTCAAAGCATTTCGGACAATTCCCAGCTAGTTTGAAAAATATCGTTCAAAATCGTCTCTATTTCTGTGTTAACGCGTTATTTTGGATTTTTCTGAATTTTACCGACAGTTTAGGCTATAAATCGATTTAAGGGTCCTTTCTTGAACAGTTTTGATAAAAAGTAACTTTTAAGCATACTCTTAGGTCACAGCTAAAATTTTAAAGCATTTCGGACAATTCCCAGCTAGTTTCAGAAATTGCGTTCAAAACCGTCTCTATTTCTGTGTTAACGCGTTATTTTGGATTTTTCGGAATTCTACCAACAGTTTGGGCTATAAAGCGATTAAAGGGTCCTTTCTTGACAGTTTTGATAAAAAGTTACTTTTGAGCATTTTCAAAGCATTTCGGACAATTCCCAGCTAGTTTTAAAAATTGCTTTCAAAATCGTCTCTATTTCTGTGTTAAAGCGTTATTTTGGATTTTTCTGAATTTTACCGACAGTTTGGGCTATAAAGCGATTTAAGGGTCCTTTCTTGACAGTTTTGATAAAAAGTAACTCTTGAGCATTTTCAAAGCATTTCGGACAATTCCCAGCTAGTTTTAAAAATATCGTTCAAAATCGTCTCTATTTCTGTGTTAACGCGTTATTTTGGATTTTTCTGAATTTTACCGACAGTTTGGGCTATAAAGCGATTTAAGGGTCCTTTCTTGACAGTTTTGATAAAAAGTAACTCTTGAGCATTTTCAAAGCATTTCGGACAATTCCCAGCTAGTTTGAAAAATATCGTTCAAAATCGTCTCTATTTCTGTGTTAACGCGTTATTTTGGATTTTTCTGAATTTTACCGACAGTTTAGGCTATACAGCGATTTAAGGGTCCTTTCTTGACAGTTTTTATAAAAAGTTACTTTTGATCATTTTCAAAGCATTTCGGACAATTCCCAGCTAGTTTTAAAAATTGCTTTCAAAATCGTCTCTATTTCTGTGTTAACGCGTTATTTTGGATTTTTCTGAATTTTACCGATAATTTGGGATATAAATCGATATAAGGGTCCTTTCTTGAACAGTTTTGATAAAAAGTAACTTTTGAGCATACTCTAAGGTCACAGCTAAAATTTTAAAGCATTTCGGACAATTCCCAACTAGTTTCAAAAATTGCGTTCAAAAACGTCTCCATTTCTGTGTTAACGCGTTATTTTGGATTTTTCTGAATTATACCGACAGCTTGGTTTATAAAGCGATTTGAGGGTCCTTTCTTGGGCATATTTAATAAAAAATTACTGTAAACTATATTTCTATTTTAAAACCAAAATCTGGAAGCATTTTGAGAAATTTTTTGGAAAAGTGATTTTTTCATAAAATTTCCTAAGTCTAACCCCTTTGAAAAATTTCGAAAAATTTGAAAATTCAAAAAATTATTTTTGGAAAAGTGATTTTTTCGTAAAATTTCCTAAGGCTAACCCCCTTGAAAAATTTGAAAATTCAAAAAATTATTTTTTGAAAAAGTGATTTTTTCATAAAATTTCCCAAGGCTAACCCCTTTGAAAAATTTGAAAATTCAAAAATTTTTTTTTTGGAAAAGTGATTTTTTCATAAAATTTCCTAAGACTAACCCCTTTGAAAAATTTGAAAATTGAAAAAATTATTTTTTGGAAAAGTGATTTTTTCATAAAATTTCCTAAGGCTAACCCTTTGAAAAATTTGAAAATTCAAAAAATTATTTTTTGGAAAAGTGATTTTTTCATAAAATTTCCTAAGACTAACCCCTTTGAAAAATTTCGAAAAATTTGAAAATTCAAAAAATTATTTTTTGGAAAAGTGATTTTTTCATAAAATTTCCTAAGTCTAACCCCTTTGAAAAATTTCGAAAAATTTGAAAATTCAAAAAATTATTTTTTCAGTCACATTTGGACAGAATATAAATATAAAACATATTTCAGGTCCCCAAAAAAAATTTGGTAGCATTTGAGCCATTATTTTCAAAGTTCAAAATTTCCCTTTGAAAATACATTGATTGTATTTTGGAGTTTTTGAATTTTTACTCGTAGTGTATTTGGAGCACAGTATTGTAACTTGGCCACATTTAAGGTCTTCTATAGGAGATTCTTAAAAACGAAAATCTTAACAACCACAAAATATTAAGGGGGTCAAAATTTGCAAAGTTGTTTTTTTCAGTGGTACACATACATAATTTTTACACAGAGAGTTTTGGGAGCACAATGTTGTAACTTGGCAACATTGAAGTTCATTAATAGGAGATTCTTAAAAACGAAAATCTTAACAACCACTAAATATTAAGGGGGTCGAAAGTTGATCCCAAAAAAGGACTGCATTTCAAACACTGAAAATTTCTGAATTTTACCTACATTTTGGGCTATAAACTGAATTAAGGGTCCTTTATTGGGCAGATTTGAAATAAAGTGACTGCAAATCATATTTCTATTTTAAAACCAAAATCTGGAAGCATTTTGAGCCATTTTTTGGAAAAGTGATTTTTTCATAAAATTTCCTAAGGCCCTTTGAAAAATTTCGAAAAATTTGAAAATTCAAAAAATTATTTTTTCAGTCACATTTGGACAGAATATGAATATAAAACATATTTCAGGTCCCCAAAAAAAATTTGGTAGCATTTGAGCCACTATTTTCAAAGTTCAAAATTTCCCTTTGAAAATACATTGATTTTACAGTTTTTGAATTTTTACTCATAGTGTATTTTGAGCACAGTATTGTAACTTGGCCACATTTAAGGTCTTCTATAGGAGATTCTTAAAAACGAAAATCTTAACAACCACAAAATATTAAGGGGGTCAAAATTTGCAAAGTTGTTTTTTTCAGTGGTACACATACATAATTTTTACACAGAGAGTTTTGGGAGCACAATGTTGTAACTTGGCAACATTGAAGTTCATTAATAGGAGATTCTTAAAAACGAAAATCTTAACAACCACTAAATATTAAGGGGGTCGAAAGTTGATCCCAAAAAAGGACTGCATTTCAAACACTGAAAATTTCTGAATTTTACCTACATTTTGGGCTATAAACTGAATTAAGGGTCCTTTATTGGGCAGATTTGAAATAAAGTGACTGCAAATCATATTTCTATTTTAAAACCAAAATCTGGAAGCATTTTGAGCCATTTTTTGGAAAAGTGATTTTTTCATAAAATTTCCTAAGGCTAACCCCTTTGAAAAATTTCGAAAAATTTGAAAATTCAAAAAATTATTTTTTCAGTCACATTTGGACAGAATATGAATATAAAACATATTTCAGGTCCCCAAAAAAAATTTGGTAGCATTTGAGCCACTATTTTCAAAGTTCAAAATTTCCCTTTGAAAATACATTGATTTTACAGTTTTTGAATTTTTACTCATAGTGTATTTGGAGCACAGTATTGTAACTTGGCCACATTTAAGGTCTTCTATAGGAGATTCTTAAAAACGAAAATCTTAACAACCACAAAATATTAAGGGGGTCAAAATTTGCAAAGTTGTTTTTTTCAGTGGTACACATACATAATTTTTACACAGAGAGTTTTGGGAGCACAATGTTGTAACTTGGCAACATTGAAGTTCATTAATAGGAGATTCTTAAAAACGAAAATCTTAACAACCACTAAATATTAAGGGGGTCGAAAGTTGATCCCAAAAAAGGACTGCATTTCAAACACTGAAAATTTCTGAATTTTACCTACATTTTGGGCTATAAACTGAATTAAGGGTCCTTTATTGGGCAGATTTGAAATAAAGTGACTGCAAATCATATTTCTATTTTAAAACCAAAATCTGGAAGCATTTTGAGCCATTTTTTGGAAAAGTGATTTTTTCATAAAATTTCCTAAGGCTAACCCCTTTGAAAAATTTCGAAAAATTTGAAAATTCAAAAAATTATTTTTTCAGTCACATTTGGACAGAATATGAATATAAAACATATTTCAGGTCCCCAAAAAAAATTTGGTAGCATTTGAGCCACTATTTTCAAAGTTCAAAATTTCCCTTTGAAAATACATTGATTTTACAGTTTTTGAATTTTTACTCATAGTGTATTTGGAGCACAGTATTGTAACTTGGCCACATTTAAGGTCTTCTATAGGAGATTCTTAAAAACGAAAATCTTAACAACCACAAAATATTAAGGGGGTCAAAATTTGCAAAGTTGTTTTTTTCAGTGGTACACATACATAATTTTTACACAGAGAGTTTTGGGAGCACAATGTTGTAACTTGGCAACATTGAAGTTCATTAATAGGAGATTCTTAAAAACGAAAATCTTAACAACCACTAAATATTAAGGGGGTCGAAAGTTGATCCCAAAAAAGGACTGCATTTCAAACACTGAAAATTTCTGAATTTTACCTACATTTTGGGCTATAAACTGAATTAAGGGTCCTTTATTGGGCAGATTTGAAATAAAGTGACTGCAAATCATATTTCTATTTTAAAACCAAAATCTGGAAGCATTTTGAGCCATTTTTTGGAAAAGTGATTTTTTCATAAAATTTCCTAAGGCTAACCCCTTTGAAAAATTTCGAAAAATTTGAAAATTCAAAAAATTATTTTTTCAGTCACATTTGGACAGAATATGAATATAAAACATATTTCAGGTCCCCAAAAAAAATTTGGTAGCATTTGAGCCACTATTTTCAAAGTTCAAAATTTCCCTTTGAAAATACATTGATTTTACAGTTTTTGAATTTTTACTCATAGTGTATTTGGAGCACAGTATTGTAACTTGGCCACATTTAAGGTCTTCTATAGGAGATTCTTAAAAACGAAAATCTTAACAACCACAAAATATTAAGGGGGTCAAAATTTGCAAAGTTGTTTTTTTCAGTGGTACACATACATAATTTTTACACAGAGAGTTTTGGGAGCACAATGTTGTAACTTGGCAACATTGAAGTTCATTAATAGGAGATTCTTAAAAACGAAAATCTTAACAACCACTAAATATTAAGGGGGTCGAAAGTTGATCCCAAAAAAGGACTGCATTTCAAACACTGAAAATTTCTGAATTTTACCTACATTTTGGGCTATAAACTGAATTAAGGGTCCTTTATTGGGCAGATTTGAAATAAAGTGACTGCAAATCATATTTCTATTTTAAAACCAAAATCTGGAAGCATTTTGAGCCATTTTTTGGAAAAGTGATTTTTTCATAAAATTTCCTAAGGCTAACCCCTTTGAAAAATTTCGAAAAATTTGAAAATTCAAAAAATTATTTTTTCAGTCACATTTGGACAGAATATGAATATAAAACATATTTCAGGTCCCCAAAAAAAATTTGGTAGCATTTGAGCCACTATTTTCAAAGTTCAAAATTTCCCTTTGAAAATACATTGATTTTACAGTTTTTGAATTTTTACTCATAGTGTATTTGGAGCACAGTATTGTAACTTGGCCACATTTAAGGTCTTCTATAGGAGATTCTTAAAAACGAAAATCTTAACAACCACAAAATATTAAGGGGGTCAAAATTTGCAAAGTTGTTTTTTTCAGTGGTACACATACATAATTTTTACACAGAGAGTTTTGGGAGCACAATGTTGTAACTTGGCAACATTGAAGTTCATTAATAGGAGATTCTTAAAAACGAAAATCTTAACAACCACTAAATATTAAGGGGGTCGAAAGTTGATCCCAAAAAAGGACTGCATTTCAAACACTGAAAATTTCTGAATTTTACCTACATTTTGGGCTATAAACTGAATTAAGGGTCCTTTATTGGGCAGATTTGAAATAAAGTGACTGCAAATCATATTTCTATTTTAAAACCAAAATCTGGAAGCATTTTGAGCCATTTTTTGGAAAAGTGATTTTTTCATAAAATTTCCTAAGGCTAACCCCTTTGAAAAATTTCGAAAAATTTGAAAATTCAAAAAATTATTTTTTCAGTCACATTTGGACAGAATATGAATATAAAACATATTTCAGGTCCCCAAAAAAAATTTGGTAGCATTTGAGCCACTATTTTCAAAGTTCAAAATTTCCCTTTGAAAATACATTGATTTTACAGTTTTTGAATTTTTACTCATAGTGTATTTGGAGCACAGTATTGTAACTTGGCCACATTTAAGGTCTTCTATAGGAGATTCTTAAAAACGAAAATCTTAACAACCACAAAATATTAAGGGGGTCAAAATTTGCAAAGTTGTTTTTTTCAGTGGTACACATACATAATTTTTACACAGAGAGTTTTGGGAGCACAATGTTGTAACTTGGCAACATTGAAGTTCATTAATAGGAGATTCTTAAAAACGAAAATCTTAACAACCACTAAATATTAAGGGGGTCGAAAGTTGATCCCAAAAAAGGACTGCATTTCAAACACTGAAAATTTCTGAATTTTACCTACATTTTGGGCTATAAACTGAATTAAGGGTCCTTTATTGGGCAGATTTGAAATAAAGTGACTGCAAATCATATTTCTATTTTAAAACCAAAATCTGGAAGCATTTTGAGCCATTTTTTGGAAAAGTGATTTTTTCATAAAATTTCCTAAGGCTAACCCCTTTGAAAAATTTCGAAAAATTTGAAAATTCAAAAAATTATTTTTTCAGTCACATTTGGACAGAATATGAATATAAAACATATTTCAGGTCCCCAAAAAAAATTTGGTAGCATTTGAGCCACTATTTTCAAAGTTCAAAATTTCCCTTTGAAAATACATTGATTTTACAGTTTTTGAATTTTTACTCATAGTGTATTTGGAGCACAGTATTGTAACTTGGCCACATTTAAGGTCTTCTATAGGAGATTCTTAAAAACGAAAATCTTAACAACCACAAAATATTAAGGGGGTCAAAATTTGCAAAGTTGTTTTTTTCAGTGGTACACATACATAATTTTTACACAGAGAGTTTTGGGAGCACAATGTTGTAACTTGGCAACATTGAAGTTCATTAATAGGAGATTCTTAAAAACGAAAATCTTAACAACCACTAAATATTAAGGGGGTCGAAAGTTGATCCCAAAAAAGGACTGCATTTCAAACACTGAAAATTTCTGAATTTTACCTACATTTTGGGCTATAAACTGAATTAAGGGTCCTTTATTGGGCAGATTTGAAATAAAGTGACTGCAAATCATATTTCTATTTTAAAACCAAAATCTGGAAGCATTTTGAGCCATTTTTTGGAAAAGTGATTTTTTCATAAAATTTCCTAAGGCTAACCCCTTTGAAAAATTTCGAAAAATTTGAAAATTCAAAAAATTATTTTTTCAGTCACATTTGGACAGAATATGAATATAAAACATATTTCAGGTCCCCAAAAAAAATTTGGTAGCATTTGAGCCACTATTTTCAAAGTTCAAAATTTCCCTTTGAAAATACATTGATTTTACAGTTTTTGAATTTTTACTCATAGTGTATTTGGAGCACAGTATTGTAACTTGGCCACATTTAAGGTCTTCTATAGGAGATTCTTAAAAACGAAAATCTTAACAACCACAAAATATTAAGGGGGTCAAAATTTGCAAAGTTGTTTTTTTCAGTGGTACACATACATAATTTTTACACAGAGAGTTTTGGGAGCACAATGTTGTAACTTGGCAACATTGAAGTTCATTAATAGGAGATTCTTAAAAACGAAAATCTTAACAACCACTAAATATTAAGGGGGTCGAAAGTTGATCCCAAAAAAGGACTGCATTTCAAACACTGAAAATTTCTGAATTTTACCTACATTTTGGGCTATAAACTGAATTAAGGGTCCTTTATTGGGCAGATTTGAAATAAAGTGACTGCAAATCATATTTCTATTTTAAAACCAAAATCTGGAAGCATTTTGAGCCATTTTTTGGAAAAGTGATTTTTTCATAAAATTTCCTAAGGCTAACCCCTTTGAAAAATTTCGAAAAATTTGAAAATTCAAAAAATTATTTTTTCAGTCACATTTGGACAGAATATGAATATAAAACATATTTCAGGTCCCCAAAAAAAATTTGGTAGCATTTGAGCCACTATTTTCAAAGTTCAAAATTTCCCTTTGAAAATACATTGATTTTACAGTTTTTGAATTTTTACTCATAGTGTATTTGGAGCACAGTATTGTAACTTGGCCACATTTAAGGTCTTCTATAGGAGATTCTTAAAAACGAAAATCTTAACAACCACAAAATATTAAGGGGGTCAAAATTTGCAAAGTTGTTTTTTTCAGTGGTACACATACATAATTTTTACACAGAGAGTTTTGGGAGCACAATGTTGTAACTTGGCAACATTGAAGTTCATTAATAGGAGATTCTTAAAAACGAAAATCTTAACAACCACTAAATATTAAGGGGGTCGAAAGTTGATCCCAAAAAAGGACTGCATTTCAAACACTGAAAATTTCTGAATTTTACCTACATTTTGGGCTATAAACTGAATTAAGGGTCCTTTATTGGGCAGATTTGAAATAAAGTGACTGCAAATCATATTTCTATTTTAAAACCAAAATCTGGAAGCATTTTGAGCCATTTTTTGGAAAAGTGATTTTTTCATAAAATTTCCTAAGGCTAACCCCTTTGAAAAATTTCGAAAAATTTGAAAATTCAAAAAATTATTTTTTCAGTCACATTTGGACAGAATATGAATATAAAACATATTTCAGGTCCCCAAAAAAAATTTGGTAGCATTTGAGCCACTATTTTCAAAGTTCAAAATTTCCCTTTGAAAATACATTGATTTTACAGTTTTTGAATTTTTACTCATAGTGTATTTGGAGCACAGTATTGTAACTTGGCCACATTTAAGGTCTTCTATAGGAGATTCTTAAAAACGAAAATCTTAACAACCACAAAATATTAAGGGGGTCAAAATTTGCAAAGTTGTTTTTTTCAGTGGTACACATACATAATTTTTACACAGAGAGTTTTGGGAGCACAATGTTGTAACTTGGCAACATTGAAGTTCATTAATAGGAGATTCTTAAAAACGAAAATCTTAACAACCACTAAATATTAAGGGGGTCGAAAGTTGATCCCAAAAAAGGACTGCATTTCAAACACTGAAAATTTCTGAATTTTACCTACATTTTGGGCTATAAACTGAATTAAGGGTCCTTTATTGGGCAGATTTGAAATAAAGTGACTGCAAATCATATTTCTATTTTAAAACCAAAATCTGGAAGCATTTTGAGCCATTTTTTGGAAAAGTGATTTTTTCATAAAATTTCCTAAGGCTAACCCCTTTGAAAAATTTCGAAAAATTTGAAAATTCAAAAAATTATTTTTTCAGTCACATTTGGACAGAATATGAATATAAAACATATTTCAGGTCCCCAAAAAAAATTTGGTAGCATTTGAGCCACTATTTTCAAAGTTCAAAATTTCCCTTTGAAAATACATTGATTTTACAGTTTTTGAATTTTTACTCATAGTGTATTTGGAGCACAGTATTGTAACTTGGCCACATTTAAGGTCTTCTATAGGAGATTCTTAAAAACGAAAATCTTAACAACCACAAAATATTAAGGGGGTCAAAATTTGCAAAGTTGTTTTTTTCAGTGGTACACATACATAATTTTTACACAGAGAGTTTTGGGAGCACAATGTTGTAACTTGGCAACATTGAAGTTCATTAATAGGAGATTCTTAAAAACGAAAATCTTAACAACCACTAAATATTAAGGGGGTCGAAAGTTGATCCCAAAAAAGGACTGCATTTCAAACACTGAAAATTTCTGAATTTTACCTACATTTTGGGCTATAAACTGAATTAAGGGTCCTTTATTGGGCAGATTTGAAATAAAGTGACTGCAAATCATATTTCTATTTTAAAACCAAAATCTGGAAGCATTTTGAGCCATTTTTTGGAAAAGTGATTTTTTCATAAAATTTCCTAAGGCTAACCCCTTTGAAAAATTTCGAAAAATTTGAAAATTCAAAAAATTATTTTTTCAGTCACATTTGGACAGAATATGAATATAAAACATATTTCAGGTCCCCAAAAAAAATTTGGTAGCATTTGAGCCACTATTTTCAAAGTTCAAAATTTCCCTTTGAAAATACATTGATTTTACAGTTTTTGAATTTTTACTCATAGTGTATTTGGAGCACAGTATTGTAACTTGGCCACATTTAAGGTCTTCTATAGGAGATTCTTAAAAACGAAAATCTTAACAACCACAAAATATTAAGGGGGTCAAAATTTGCAAAGTTGTTTTTTTCAGTGGTACACATACATAATTTTTACACAGAGAGTTTTGGGAGCACAATGTTGTAACTTGGCAACATTGAAGTTCATTAATAGGAGATTCTTAAAAACGAAAATCTTAACAACCACTAAATATTAAGGGGGTCGAAAGTTGATCCCAAAAAAGGACTGCATTTCAAACACTGAAAATTTCTGAATTTTACCTACATTTTGGGCTATAAACTGAATTAAGGGTCCTTTATTGGGCAGATTTGAAATAAAGTGACTGCAAATCATATTTCTATTTTAAAACCAAAATCTGGAAGCATTTTGAGCCATTTTTTGGAAAAGTGATTTTTTCATAAAATTTCCTAAGGCTAACCCCTTTGAAAAATTTCGAAAAATTTGAAAATTCAAAAAATTATTTTTTCAGTCACATTTGGACAGAATATGAATATAAAACATATTTCAGGTCCCCAAAAAAAATTTGGTAGCATTTGAGCCACTATTTTCAAAGTTCAAAATTTCCCTTTGAAAATACATTGATTTTACAGTTTTTGAATTTTTACTCATAGTGTATTTGGAGCACAGTATTGTAACTTGGCCACATTTAAGGTCTTCTATAGGAGATTCTTAAAAACGAAAATCTTAACAACCACAAAATATTAAGGGGGTCAAAATTTGCAAAGTTGTTTTTTTCAGTGGTACACATACATAATTTTTACACAGAGAGTTTTGGGAGCACAATGTTGTAACTTGGCAACATTGAAGTTCATTAATAGGAGATTCTTAAAAACGAAAATCTTAACAACCACTAAATATTAAGGGGGTCGAAAGTTGATCCCAAAAAAGGACTGCATTTCAAACACTGAAAATTTCTGAATTTTACCTACATTTTGGGCTATAAACTGAATTAAGGGTCCTTTATTGGGCAGATTTGAAATAAAGTGACTGCAAATCATATTTCTATTTTAAAACCAAAATCTGGAAGCATTTTGAGCCATTTTTTGGAAAAGTGATTTTTTCATAAAATTTCCTAAGGCTAACCCCTTTGAAAAATTTCGAAAAATTTGAAAATTCAAAAAATTATTTTTTCAGTCACATTTGGACAGAATATGAATATAAAACATATTTCAGGTCCCCAAAAAAAATTTGGTAGCATTTGAGCCACTATTTTCAAAGTTCAAAATTTCCCTTTGAAAATACATTGATTTTACAGTTTTTGAATTTTTACTCATAGTGTATTTGGAGCACAGTATTGTAACTTGGCCACATTTAAGGTCTTCTATAGGAGATTCTTAAAAACGAAAATCTTAACAACCACAAAATATTAAGGGGGTCAAAATTTGCAAAGTTGTTTTTTTCAGTGGTACACATACATAATTTTTACACAGAGAGTTTTGGGAGCACAATGTTGTAACTTGGCAACATTGAAGTTCATTAATAGGAGATTCTTAAAAACGAAAATCTTAACAACCACTAAATATTAAGGGGGTCGAAAGTTGATCCCAAAAAAGGACTGCATTTCAAACACTGAAAATTTCTGAATTTTACCTACATTTTGGGCTATAAACTGAATTAAGGGTCCTTTATTGGGCAGATTTGAAATAAAGTGACTGCAAATCATATTTCTATTTTAAAACCAAAATCTGGAAGCATTTTGAGCCATTTTTTGGAAAAGTGATTTTTTCATAAAATTTCCTAAGGCTAACCCCTTTGAAAAATTTCGAAAAATTTGAAAATTCAAAAAATTATTTTTTCAGTCACATTTGGACAGAATATGAATATAAAACATATTTCAGGTCCCCAAAAAAAATTTGGTAGCATTTGAGCCACTATTTTCAAAGTTCAAAATTTCCCTTTGAAAATACATTGATTTTACAGTTTTTGAATTTTTACTCATAGTGTATTTGGAGCACAGTATTGTAACTTGGCCACATTTAAGGTCTTCTATAGGAGATTCTTAAAAACGAAAATCTTAACAACCACAAAATATTAAGGGGGTCAAAATTTGCAAAGTTGTTTTTTTCAGTGGTACACATACATAATTTTTACACAGAGAGTTTTGGGAGCACAATGTTGTAACTTGGCAACATTGAAGTTCATTAATAGGAGATTCTTAAAAACGAAAATCTTAACAACCACTAAATATTAAGGGGGTCGAAAGTTGATCCCAAAAAAGGACTGCATTTCAAACACTGAAAATTTCTGAATTTTACCTACATTTTGGGCTATAAACTGAATTAAGGGTCCTTTATTGGGCAGATTTGAAATAAAGTGACTGCAAATCATATTTCTATTTTAAAACCAAAATCTGGAAGCATTTTGAGCCATTTTTTGGAAAAGTGATTTTTTCATAAAATTTCCTAAGGCTAACCCCTTTGAAAAATTTCGAAAAATTTGAAAATTCAAAAAATTATTTTTTCAGTCACATTTGGACAGAATATGAATATAAAACATATTTCAGGTCCCCAAAAAAAATTTGGTAGCATTTGAGCCACTATTTTCAAAGTTCAAAATTTCCCTTTGAAAATACATTGATTTTACAGTTTTTGAATTTTTACTCATAGTGTATTTTGAGCACAGTATTGTAACTTGGCCACATTTAAGGTCTTCTATAGGAGATTCTTAAAAACGAAAATCTTAACAACCACAAAATATTAAGGGGGTCAAAATTTGCAAAGTTGTTTTTTTCAGTGGTACACATACATAATTTTTACACAGAGAGTTTTGGGAGCACAATGTTGTAACTTGGCAACATTGAAGTTCATTAATAGGAGATTCTTAAAAACGAAAATCTTAACAACCACTAAATATTAAGGGGGTCGAAAGTTGATCCCAAAAAAGGACTGCATTTCAAACACTGAAAATTTCTGAATTTTACCTACATTTTGGGCTATAAACTGAATTAAGGGTCCTTTATTGGGCAGATTTGAAATAAAGTGACTGCAAATCATATTTCTATTTTAAAACCAAAATCTGGAAGCATTTTGAGCCATTTTTTGGAAAAGTGATTTTTTCATAAAATTTCCTAAGGCTAACCCCTTTGAAAAATTTCGAAAAATTTGAAAATTCAAAAAATTATTTTTTCAGTCACATTTGGACAGAATATGAATATAAAACATATTTCAGGTCCCCAAAAAAAATTTGGTAGCATTTGAGCCACTATTTTCAAAGTTCAAAATTTCCCTTTGAAAATACATTGATTTTACAGTTTTTGAATTTTTACTCATAGTGTATTTGGAGCACAGTATTGTAACTTGGCCACATTTAAGGTCTTCTATAGGAGATTCTTAAAAACGAAAATCTTAACAACCACAAAATATTAAGGGGGTCAAAATTTGCAAAGTTGTTTTTTTCAGTGGTACACATACATAATTTTTACACAGAGAGTTTTGGGAGCACAATGTTGTAACTTGGCAACATTGAAGTTCATTAATAGGAGATTCTTAAAAACGAAAATCTTAACAACCACTAAATATTAAGGGGGTCGAAAGTTGATCCCAAAAAAGGACTGCATTTCAAACACTGAAAATTTCTGAATTTTACCTACATTTTGGGCTATAAACTGAATTAAGGGTCCTTTATTGGGCAGATTTGAAATAAAGTGACTGCAAATCATATTTCTATTTTAAAACCAAAATCTGGAAGCATTTTGAGCCATTTTTTGGAAAAGTGATTTTTTCATAAAATTTCCTAAGGCTAACCCCTTTGAAAAATTTCGAAAAATTTGAAAATTCAAAAAATTATTTTTTCAGTCACATTTGGACAGAATATGAATATAAAACATATTTCAGGTCCCCAAAAAAAATTTGGTAGCATTTGAGCCACTATTTTCAAAGTTCAAAATTTCCCTTTGAAAATACATTGATTTTACAGTTTTTGAATTTTTACTCATAGTGTATTTGGAGCACAGTATTGTAACTTGGCCACATTTAAGGTCTTCTATAGGAGATTCTTAAAAACGAAAATCTTAACAACCACAAAATATTAAGGGGGTCAAAATTTGCAAAGTTGTTTTTTTCAGTGGTACACATACATAATTTTTACACAGAGAGTTTTGGGAGCACAATGTTGTAACTTGGCAACATTGAAGTTCATTAATAGGAGATTCTTAAAAACGAAAATCTTAACAACCACTAAATATTAAGGGGGTCGAAAGTTGATCCCAAAAAAGGACTGCATTTCAAACACTGAAAATTTCTGAATTTTACCTACATTTTGGGCTATAAACTGAATTAAGGGTCCTTTATTGGGCAGATTTGAAATAAAGTGACTGCAAATCATATTTCTATTTTAAAACCAAAATCTGGAAGCATTTTGAGCCATTTTTTGGAAAAGTGATTTTTTCATAAAATTTCCTAAGGCTAACCCCTTTGAAAAATTTCGAAAAATTTGAAAATTCAAAAAATTATTTTTTCAGTCACATTTGGACAGAATATGAATATAAAACATATTTCAGGTCCCCAAAAAAAATTTGGTAGCATTTGAGCCACTATTTTCAAAGTTCAAAATTTCCCTTTGAAAATACATTGATTTTACAGTTTTTGAATTTTTACTCATAGTGTATTTAGAGCACAGTATTGTAACTTGGCCACATTTAAGGTCTTCTATAGGAGATTCTTAAAAACGAAAATCTTAACAACCACAAAATATTAAGGGGGTCAAAATTTGCAAAGTTGTTTTTTTCAGTGGTACACATACATAATTTTTACACAGAGAGTTTTGGGAGCACAATGTTGTAACTTGGCAACATTGAAGTTCATTAATAGGAGATTCTTAAAAACGAAAATCTTAACAACCACTAAATATTAAGGGGGTCGAAAGTTGATCCCAAAAAAGGACTGCATTTCAAACACTGAAAATTTCTGAATTTTACCTACATTTTGGGCTATAAACTGAATTAAGGGTCCTTTATTGGGCAGATTTGAAATAAAGTGACTGCAAATCATATTTCTATTTTAAAACCAAAATCTGGAAGCATTTTGAGCCATTTTTTGGAAAAGTGATTTTTTCATAAAATTTCCTAAGGCTAACCCCTTTGAAAAATTTCGAAAAATTTGAAAATTCAAAAAATTATTTTTTCAGTCACATTTGGACAGAATATGAATATAAAACATATTTCAGGTCCCCAAAAAAAATTTGGTAGCATTTGAGCCACTATTTTCAAAGTTCAAAATTTCCCTTTGAAAATACATTGATTTTACAGTTTTTGAATTTTTACTCATAGTGTATTTGGAGCACAGTATTGTAACTTGGCCACATTTAAGGTCTTCTATAGGAGATTCTTAAAAACGAAAATCTTAACAACCACAAAATATTAAGGGGGTCAAAATTTGCAAAGTTGTTTTTTTCAGTGGTACACATACATAATTTTTACACAGAGAGTTTTGGGAGCACAATGTTGTAACTTGGCAACATTGAAGTTCATTAATAGGAGATTCTTAAAAACGAAAATCTTAACAACCACTAAATATTAAGGGGGTCGAAAGTTGATCCCAAAAAAGGACTGCATTTCAAACACTGAAAATTTCTGAATTTTACCTACATTTTGGGCTATAAACTGAATTAAGGGTCCTTTATTGGGCAGATTTGAAATAAAGTGACTGCAAATCATATTTCTATTTTAAAACCAAAATCTGGAAGCATTTTGAGCCATTTTTTGGAAAAGTGATTTTTTCATAAAATTTCCTAAGGCTAACCCCTTTGAAAAATTTCGAAAAATTTGAAAATTCAAAAAATTATTTTTTCAGTCACATTTGGACAGAATATGAATATAAAACATATTTCAGGTCCCCCAAAAAAAATTTGGTAGCATTTGAGCCACTATTTTCAAAGTTCAAAATTTCCCTTTGAAAATACATTGATTTTACAGTTTTTGAATTTTTACTCATAGTGTATTTAGAGCACAGTATTGTAACTTGGCCACATTTAAGGTCTTCTATAGGAGATTCTTAAAAACGAAAATCTTAACAACCACAAAATATTAAGGGGGTCAAAATTTGCAAAGTTGTTTTTTTCAGTGGTACACATACATAATTTTTACACAGAGAGTTTTGGGAGCACAATGTTGTAACTTGGCAACATTGAAGTTCATTAATAGGAGATTCTTAAAAACGAAAATCTTAACAACCACTAAATATTAAGGGGGTCGAAAGTTGATCCCAAAAAAGGACTGCATTTCAAACACTGAAAATTTCTGAATTTTACCTACATTTTGGGCTATAAACTGAATTAAGGGTCCTTTATTGGGCAGATTTGAAATAAAGTGACTGCAAATCATATTTCTATTTTAAAACCAAAATCTGGAAGCATTTTGAGCCATTTTTTGGAAAAGTGATTTTTTCATAAAATTTCCTAAGGCTAACCCCTTTGAAAAATTTCGAAAAATTTGAAAATTCAAAAAATTATTTTTTCAGTCACATTTGGACAGAATATGAATATAAAACATATTTCAGGTCCCCAAAAAAAATTTGGTAGCATTTGAGCCACTATTTTCAAAGTTCAAAATTTCCCTTTGAAAATACATTGATTTTACAGTTTTTGAATTTTTACTCATAGTGTATTTGGAGCACAGTATTGTAACTTGGCCACATTTAAGGTCTTCTATAGGAGATTCTTAAAAACGAAAATCTTAACAACCACAAAATATTAAGGGGGTCAAAATTTGCAAAGTTGTTTTTTTCAGTGGTACACATACATAATTTTTACACAGAGAGTTTTGGGAGCACAATGTTGTAACTTGGCAACATTGAAGTTCATTAATAGGAGATTCTTAAAAACGAAAATCTTAACAACCACTAAATATTAAGGGGGTCGAAAGTTGATCCCAAAAAAGGACTGCATTTCAAACACTGAAAATTTCTGAATTTTACCTACATTTTGGGCTATAAACTGAATTAAGGGTCCTTTATTGGGCAGATTTGAAATAAAGTGACTGCAAATCATATTTCTATTTTAAAACCAAAATCTGGAAGCATTTTGAGCCATTTTTTGGAAAAGTGATTTTTTCATAAAATTTCCTAAGGCTAACCCCTTTGAAAAATTTCGAAAAATTTGAAAATTCAAAAAATTATTTTTTCAGTCACATTTGGACAGAATATGAATATAAAACATATTTCAGGTCCCCAAAAAAAATTTGGTAGCATTTGAGCCACTATTTTCAAAGTTCAAAATTTCCCTTTGAAAATACATTGATTTTACAGTTTTTGAATTTTTACTCATAGTGTATTTGGAGCACAGTATTGTAACTTGGCCACATTTAAGGTCTTCTATAGGAGATTCTTAAAAACGAAAATCTTAACAACCACAAAATATTAAGGGGGTCAAAATTTGCAAAGTTGTTTTTTTCAGTGGTACACATACATAATTTTTACACAGAGAGTTTTGGGAGCACAATGTTGTAACTTGGCAACATTGAAGTTCATTAATAGGAGATTCTTAAAAACGAAAATCTTAACAACCACTAAATATTAAGGGGGTCGAAAGTTGATCCCAAAAAAGGACTGCATTTCAAACACTGAAAATTTCTGAATTTTACCTACATTTTGGGCTATAAACTGAATTAAGGGTCCTTTATTGGGCAGATTTGAAATAAAGTGACTGCAAATCATATTTCTATTTTAAAACCAAAATCTGGAAGCATTTTGAGCCATTTTTTGGAAAAGTGATTTTTTCATAAAATTTCCTAAGGCTAACCCCTTTGAAAAATTTCGAAAAATTTGAAAATTCAAAAAATTATTTTTTCAGTCACATTTGGACAGAATATGAATATAAAACATATTTCAGGTCCCCAAAAAAAATTTGGTAGCATTTGAGCCACTATTTTCAAAGTTCAAAATTTCCCTTTGAAAATACATTGATTTTACAGTTTTTGAATTTTTACTCATAGTGTATTTGGAGCACAGTATTGTAACTTGGCCACATTTAAGGTCTTCTATAGGAGATTCTTAAAAACGAAAATCTTAACAACCACAAAATATTAAGGGGGTCAAAATTTGCAAAGTTGTTTTTTTCAGTGGTACACATACATAATTTTTACACAGAGAGTTTTGGGAGCACAATGTTGTAACTTGGCAACATTGAAGTTCATTAATAGGAGATTCTTAAAAACGAAAATCTTAACAACCACTAAATATTAAGGGGGTCGAAAGTTGATCCCAAAAAAGGACTGCATTTCAAACACTGAAAATTTCTGAATTTTACCTACATTTTGGGCTATAAACTGAATTAAGGGTCCTTTATTGGGCAGATTTGAAATAAAGTGACTGCAAATCATATTTCTATTTTAAAACCAAAATCTGGAAGCATTTTGAGCCATTTTTTGGAAAAGTGATTTTTTCATAAAATTTCCTAAGGCTAACCCCTTTGAAAAATTTCGAAAAATTTGAAAATTCAAAAAATTATTTTTTCAGTCACATTTGGACAGAATATGAATATAAAACATATTTCAGGTCCCCAAAAAAAATTTGGTAGCATTTGAGCCACTATTTTCAAAGTTCAAAATTTCCCTTTGAAAATACATTGATTTTACAGTTTTTGAATTTTTACTCATAGTGTATTTGGAGCACAGTATTGTAACTTGGCCACATTTAAGGTCTTCTATAGGAGATTCTTAAAAACGAAAATCTTAACAACCACAAAATATTAAGGGGGTCAAAATTTGCAAAGTTGTTTTTTTCAGTGGTACACATACATAATTTTTACACAGAGAGTTTTGGGAGCACAATGTTGTAACTTGGCAACATTGAAGTTCATTAATAGGAGATTCTTAAAAACGAAAATCTTAACAACCACTAAATATTAAGGGGGTCGAAAGTTGATCCCAAAAAAGGACTGCATTTCAAACACTGAAAATTTCTGAATTTTACCTACATTTTGGGCTATAAACTGAATTAAGGGTCCTTTATTGGGCAGATTTGAAATAAAGTGACTGCAAATCATATTTCTATTTTAAAACCAAAATCTGGAAGCATTTTGAGCCATTTTTTGGAAAAGTGATTTTTTCATAAAATTTCCTAAGGCTAACCCCTTTGAAAAATTTCGAAAAATTTGAAAATTCAAAAAATTATTTTTTCAGTCACATTTGGACAGAATATGAATATAAAACATATTTCAGGTCCCCAAAAAAAATTTGGTAGCATTTGAGCCACTATTTTCAAAGTTCAAAATTTCCCTTTGAAAATACATTGATTTTACAGTTTTTGAATTTTTTACTCATAGTGTATTTGGAGCACAGTATTGTAACTTGGCCACATTTAAGGTCTTCTATAGGAGATTCTTAAAAACGAAAATCTTAACAACCACAAAATATTAAGGGGGTCAAAATTTGCAAAGTTGTTTTTTTCAGTGGTACACATACATAATTTTTACACAGAGAGTTTTGGGAGCACAATGTTGTAACTTGGCAACATTGAAGTTCATTAATAGGAGATTCTTAAAAACGAAAATCTTAACAACCACTAAATATTAAGGGGGTCGAAAGTTGATCCCAAAAAAGGACTGCATTTCAAACACTGAAAATTTCTGAATTTTACCTACATTTTGGGCTATAAACTGAATTAAGGGTCCTTTATTGGGCAGATTTGAAATAAAGTGACTGC